>CABFOV010001394.1:90096-104702 GCA_902141375.1 Timema poppense
GTATATACCTAAATGTTGACTGTCAGAAGTCAGCTGTGAGCTGTCAGTCAGCACCAAAGAAGCCATGGGGCTACTGTACATACGTGTCCCAGGCATTCCACCTGGAGTCGGAGCGACTCGTGGGGGTCAAGGGAAGCGCATGAGGGTGAGTCCAGGGAAATATGACCTCAGAAATTCTCAGGAACGTTTTGCTCTCTCCACCACGGACTACCTCCAGGGTCATCCATATCCAGTGAAGGGGTACACCACATCGTCTTTGATGTGTCTGCGAACAAGAGCTGGAGTGACGTAATCGCCGATGCCCCCGTACGATTAATTTAGAACTATCCAGCGCTCGTGAGAACATTGACAATATAGTTACGACACTACTAATTCACAGCTAATATTAAACTTAAATTACAATTACTATAGTAAATAAGGGAACGCATCTTTGGTTTAGTGGTCAGAGTGCCTGTCTACAGAGACAGAGGTTCCGGGTTCGTTCCTCGGCACGTCCATATTTCTGTGAAGCAGTAGTTCTGAAACGGGCTCCAACTCAGGTCTTGTGAGGACAAACGAGGAGCTACATGAATAAATAAATAACAGCCCCAGTGAGATTAACGGCCGGAGGGTTCGTTGTGCTGACCACACGACACCCTCTATCAGCAAATTTTGGCACTATCATCGATAACGGAGGCGTCCGCTTGGGCTGACGCGACGCCATGGACGTTTTTTTTTCATAGTAAATAGAGTGTAAGTGAGCTATAACCTTGGTTATTATTACCCGCCTCGGTGGCGTAGTTGACTAATGTGCTTGTCGTGTTAAGCTTGACTGCTGAGGACAGGGAGATCGAGGTTCGAATCTCGGTCGGGTGAACTGGTGGTGGTTTTTCCTAAATGTTTTTCCACTCTCCCTCCACGCAAATGCGGGTTCACTTCCTCTAATTCAACCTTCCCAATTCCTAATCCATTAGCGTAATTAGTACTTAAAGCGTATAACCGAACGGGTAGTAAGACGTGATGCTAATTATTATTATTACTTATTATTTAGCAACATGTTTCACTACACTTTTGGGTTATAAGTACGCCTATGTACTAATTATTATTCTAATGCGTTAGAGATGATGAGGTTTAAATTTAGAGGAAGTGTTTCCACATCTACGTGAAGAGAGAGATAGAGCGAGTGGTCCGCTCTATTGTGAGTGTGACGTCTTAGACCATTTGACTACTGAAGCGGTCTCAGTTACTTTTTAAACTATTTATGTAGTGCATCCAGGCTATCCGTGTTTAAATACACTATCGAGTATAGGTGAAAAGTAGGATTCATAAGAAATGTGCCAGCATTTTATTAGAAAAGAGAGTGGGAACCCATTTAGGAGAAACCGTTTTCAGTGCAAAATAATGGGATTCGAACCCAGACCTTCCCATCATTGGAACACCAAACTAGAAGGGCCCGCCTGACATTTAGTCTGCGTGGCCACCGATGCGGGTATTAATATCGCAACAATCCTTTGAAGAACATACGTTTAAATACGTAATATTACTGGAAGTGTAAGAATAATTTAAAAATAGTCGAGAAAGGTAAACATGATATTGCTTGCAACCTTGAAGGTGGGAGGTGGGGTGGGGGGTTAATGGAGGGTAACTACTTGGCGGTGAAGGGGGACATGAATAACGAATGGGATGTTTTAAATTTCTCGTCACGCCTCTTACATCTCGCAATAAGAAAGACGAGAACAAAGAGCTATCTCTTTAGAAAAGAGAAAGAAGATGTAAGCTAGCCCTACAAATGGAAAAAGGGAGAAAAGGAGTTTACGAGAAAAAATAATAAACTTGCTTATAAAAAAAGAAATCGAAACCCATTCGTTATAAATCTACAAATTAGGTTTAAGATTAACTTTAAAATGTATTATATCACACATTTAATAGTTTATATTTATGTTATAAGTCTTTTGGAGGTTTTGTTTGTTTATTTTGGGGGCACATGAAAAATAATGTGTTTTTTGTTTGTTTTTTCCAGTTTTCTTTGTACTTGAAAATACCTGATAAGACTCGGATAAATCTTTGTCAAGATTAATTTTCATGTGAGAGATGTATACACAACACATACCTATAAAAAACTATTTAAAATCATACATTTAAGATTAGAAACTTTTTTTTTGGCCTATCACAAACTGGCAGTAAAGATTAAATTTGGTTTACTGTACACGATACGACATAGATTCTATATTTAAAACCGGAAGCGATTACTTTCGACCATAATTACTCCAGAAGTGTTTTAAACAATATAATTAAAAAAAAAAAAGGCTTTACACGGAGTATGTACCCGAAAATTTCAAATTTCAAAGATATTCAAAGGAGCTCCCACAATTTCAGAAAACAATATTATTTCTTTCGACATCAATTTCTAATATACGTTGATAAGGGTCCTCAATGTCATTAAAAAATATTGAGGTCTCCAACAAAATTGTTCTTGAGCCGTAGATCTACCAAAAATTACAAAAGTCTGAATCTACTTTGTGATTTAATACAAACCATACACCATGAGCATGATTAACTCATTTTTAATTTGCCAAATTTTAAATCAAACATAAAATCATTTTCCCTTTGCAATTAGACATTTTCCTAAAACAACTTAATTTCATACTAATAAGCGAGGCAATGAACAATTAATTTATAGAATTTGATAGAGTTAAGCTTTTTGTATATCCTTACACAGTCCAATTTTCATCTGAATGCGCTTATGTTACAAATACAAAAGTTACTAGGTCTTATTTCATGTATTCATTTGTCAAGCCATGTGATCTGCAGATTACACTTTTAGAAATAAAGACAATAATGTAGTAAAATGTCAAAAATGTTGACCACAAAAAAATTGGTTTGTATTTTCGAAAAGGCCCTTCTTATCAAAATTGGACTGTACACATCTTCCCTCGCTTGCTTTTCCTTTTACCTTGTCGCATTCGAGGCAACGGGCAAATTTCGACCAAACTTGGTGCATTAATAGTTTACAGCGGTGGAAGTTCCGGTTTACATTTTGACGCACGTCCGGTTCACAGTTTCAGTGCTAGACAAAAAAAAAGGGGACTTAATTTATATTTGAAGCTAAAAGGTATAACAAAGCATCGAACTTCATTTATAAATGACGTCATAGATCTTCTTAGTGCATTTTATATAATGAGAGTTTGAATTAAAATAAGTTGTACTAGTCAATGACATTATTACACTTCTTAGTGCATTTTTATATGATTAGAGTTTGATTTAAAATGATATAACCTTTTTAAACTTTAAAACATTCAATTCGACCGTCTAATCCCAGAGTCGAAGACAATTGGTCACATAGAACATTCGAAATACCAACGTCATAATTTTTTTGACCACGTACTACTTATTATCCGTCTGAGCAACACGCCTTTTAATTACACTAAATGGGTTAATGATGAGGAAGGTAAAACAGAGCAAACGTATCTGCATTTTCATAGATGAAGAGTGAGAAAACATAAAAAACCAACCACAGATACAATCAACCAGGATTCTAACCCCGAACTCCTCCTTAACTAGGGATGGGAATTACTGCTCCTTTAGTGGAGCAGGAGTAATCTGTTACTGCTCCACCTCTGGACCTGTTCCTTTTACCTGCTCCTTTTTGTCACAGTTACTATAATCGTACTTACTCCCAGCCTAGTTTTTTTCAGCACCGTGTCTATTGACCGTTTGGGTTATACGCATTTATGCCAATTACGCCAATGTGTTAGGGATGAAAATGGTTGGATCTAGAGGAAGTGAACCCGCATTTGCTTGGAATGAGAGTTGAAAACGTGCACCCAGCCGGAATCGAACAAAACTAGTGTTAAAAAATATGTTTTGAAGAGTCCAACGTGTAAGTAAATTATTAAAGTTAAAAACACGATGGTTTAAATTTATACACGTATAAGTGGACCTCACCCTTTTTGGGCTAATTAAATACAGGGGGTGGGGAGGGCAGCAATTTATAGGAAGGTCCAGACCATCCTAACACAAAACTTTCTACGCCCATGTTTATCACTTTGTTAGTTTTTAAATAACTTATCTGTCACTTGAGCCACTCTTAACTGGATTCATCTCGATGTTTGTCCTCTTGTGCCGGCCGCTTGGCGGTCTATCACTTTGTCCTCTTATATGGGAGCTTGTCTATCACATGGTCCAGCTCGTGTCGATAACTTGGTCCATGTCGTTTCTGCGTGCCTAGCAGTTGGTTTGTTCACAGATTTGTCCTCTCATGTCGACCGCTTGGTTGTCTATTACTTTGTACTCCTATACATGAGCTTGTCTAGCAGTTGGTCCAAATCGTGTTGGCCACTTGACCCACCCAGCCTTCCAAATAATTTGTTATAGCTTTTCGGACTCTGTTTATTTTCCCCACTTTTCGGGATTAGAAAATTTCAAGGACTGATTATTTCTTGGAAATGGAATATTTTTTCAACTGTATATCTTCTCGCGCGTATTCCGGGCCGTCATCCGCTCGTGGTAGTTTATATCCGTTCGTGGTACTTGGATTTAAAACCTTTCAAACTTGGAAATCGTATTTGTATCCCTGGCTACGTCTTTCAAACCTACCTAGACGCTGAGATGATGTTTTTGAGAGTTTGTAACTTTTGAAAGAGTAGGAGCAGAGACGCTAGATTTTCACCCAGCGTTAGCGTTTTTTCTACTCGTTTTCCTTATGACGCCCAGATCACGTGGGTGGCACTTAACCTAAAACAGCATGACCCTTGTATATCCGTAACCGCTGGGGATAGCGAGTCCAAATTTTGGCGAATGGTACCTGAGGGGACCTTGGGCCCGAACTGGTCGGGGTCAGCGCGTGCAAGGGGTTCCCTTACCCGCTTGGCGCGAGAACAGAGTGACGCCGGGACGTATGTCGCCAACGCACGTGCTCCGCCCAACCGAGTAAGTAAATAAAGGATGAAAGTAGTGGTATTTCACCGTCAGCGGGTATTAGCCGTCTCCCACTTATCTTACACCGGTCATGTCTCCTTACAGTGCCAGACTAAAGTCAAGCTCAACAGAATCTTCTTTCCCCGCTAATTTTCCCAAGCCCGTTCCCTTAACAGTGGTTTCGCTAGAAAGTAGATAGGGACAGAAAGGACTCCTCTATAGCCCAATTGGGATTTCTTTCTGCAACGCCGTATATAAGTCAGAGACTTTTCGCAGCGTAACCACGGTTTCAAGGGGCAAGTGACGCTACAACGAGCATGGGAGAACCCCTCGTATACGCATTCACCCGTATCCGAGGGTAGGAGGACCCCCTGCAGTGGGTGCTCACCACGTGGGGGAGGTGGGATTCAGCCGTAGGGATCGACGCTAAGTCTTTACCCTACGTTGCCCAGCGGAGACCTCGTGGAGGTACCCACCCCAGCCCTTCTGAAGGACCGCCTCCGTAAATTGAATTTAAAGCCAAAGAGAGCAAGTAATTCTGAATTGAATTAATATTTTGAAAAAGAAGCCCTAACAAAATTCCTCCAACAAGAACAAGACCCGAACCACTGGCCATGTCCTATTCTAACCTAACCTCTCACAACCCTACCTCCAGCACGAATCGCATGCAGTTTACAACCTATGCCTAATCCTATAAACTAGCACACATCGCACGCAATTACCTACCTATCCCTACTACCCTAAAAGAGACACATAATTAGTAACTTACCCACTTATACCTACGACCTGTAAAAAAAGCACACATAATTAGTCAATTTAACCCACGATACCTTTATACCTTCTTTCCTTCGTCTTTCCGACCCCCGTCACATACCTCAGGAAGCATGCGCAGGCCATAGCATCCCTCACCATCGTCGTCCGTGAGAACGGCTCGCCTACCTCCAACTTAAGGATTCTTCTCTTTTTCTCAAACCACTCACAGGTCAGCAGCACGTACTTTGCTTCCTCGTGGGCACCACAGGCCTCGCAGTCCGGGTTCCCATGACCGGTGAAGATCTGATTGGCATAGTGATTGATAACGACCCAATCACTCTCCATCCTCTCCTGCACAGAAGGCCAGTACCGATAAGTCTCTCTTCCTTTGGTTGACCCGTCACATCTTACCTGCCAGGTGGCAAGTGAGTCACGCTGTCTGGTCCTCCTCTCTTCATCCAGATCCAGTCCATTTTTCTTCGTTCAATAGCACCTAACCCTTTCCCTAACGAGCTGGTCGATCAGCAAAACCCCTGCAACAACAGGCAAAGTATCGTGTGAGACTGTACTGTATTCTTTGGTGACTGCGAGAAGCGCATACCTCTGTGCTTTCAGAAGGATGATCCATCAGATGCTGCCACACCACGCATCCGTAGGTCAGCCCCGACTCCACCATGGCCTTGTAAATCCTCCGTAGAGTCAAGAAGTCCAATCCCCAGGAAGTCCTCGAGACTCAGCTGGGCCTCCCGAATGCAGCCTTCATCACTCCTGCTACCATTCTGAAATGAGCATTGAAAAACAAACCCTCATCTAACATTACACCTAGATACTGTTTACCCTTACGTATCCTATAGGCGCACCACCCGTGCGTACCGTTGTGTACCTCATCGCCGAGTGCTTCCCCTTGAGGAGGGTCTTCTTCGTCTTCTCCCTCAAAACCGTGAACTGGGCCTCCGCTCCACACGTGATCACCGTCTCTGTGGCGCTCTCCGCCTTGGCCTCCAGCTCTACCCTGACGAGTAGAAGACTGTCATCTGCATAGACATAACAACTGACCCCGTCTAAAATGCAGTTTCAAGAAACTGTCAAAATGCTGTTTCAATAAATCGTCAAAAATTAGTGACTCCTGGAGGCAGCCCTGAGTCAGGACCTTCACGGACTACGTCTGCTCTAAGAACAGCCTGGTCGTCCGGTTCCTAAAGTAGTCTCTCACCACCTCATACAGGTTCTTCGGATATCCAGTTTTCCTAAGATTCTCCAGGATTCTCGGCCACCGGGTGCTGTCAAAAGCACCCGAGATGTCCAAGTAGATGGACAGCACGTATCGGCAGTCACTCTCGGAGAATTCGCGAAGGACCCTCTCCAAAGCATCCACTGTTCCTCTTACGGGACGAAACCTATACTGCGGATCATCAAGCACGTCATATACCTGTATATAGTCCCAGAGCCTCGAAACTAGCAGCTTTTACATAACTTTACCGAGTACGTTGAGCAAAGTCAACGGTCGGTAAGACTTCGTATCCGTCGGGTCCTGATTCGGTGACTTCAACAGTATCCTCAGCTATCCTGCCTTCCATGGGTTGGGTAAACGGACCTCCAGCATCATCTGGTTGGCTATCGCTAGCAGGTATTAAGAAATGCAACTCCAGGACTTCTTCACTATCTCCGCCGTCAGGAGATCCAAACCAGGGGCTTTCTTTTTACGGCAGCTTCGGACCACGACGTGTGGCTCCTTTCTGTTGAAGAGAGGAACGTCCACTCCAGCGTAGTTCTCCATCGCCTCCACTCTCAGGGCTCGATGTCTCTCAGTGTCACTGGCAGGGTCACCATCTGGAACAATGACCTTCAACACCACCCTAGCAGTATCCGTAATATCATCTGTAGCAAGACCGTCAACTCCTAGCCCAGCCACGACCTTCGCCTGTCGTGCCTTATCCATGGCGAGCTTGTAAACCAAGCCTCATGGGTCTTGGTTAGCTGTGCTGGAGACGAACCCTCTCCAGATTGCCTCCTTGGCTCTTCTCACCACCCACACGTAGACGTTCCCGACCCTCGCGTACGCGCGTTCGGCCTCCACGTTCTGCCTTCTCCTCCATCTAGCACGAGTGACTTCCTTCCTCTTCCTAGTCAGCTCCAAAGGATTTGTTTGCAATGTGTCGTCCTGCCTCCCTTACGTATTTCTGGCTTTTGGAGCGTCCTTAGTGTCTGATTATCTACGGTCTGAATGGAACCTATGGCGAAGGTGAAGAAAGGTGTTGGCGTAGGGGCCGGGAGAAAAACCGCTGGATGAGGCGAGGAAGAATCCCGGGCCCGGGAAGCGACCGGCCTCGAGCAGGAAGTAGTTGGCGGCGAGCGGCGGGGGATCCGCCATCAACAGCACACTTGTGCTGCCGTCCTGGCTGGGGGAGTTGAAAGTTTCCGTTCGCGGGGACTCAAGGCTCCTCCGGTTAGGAAGGAGCTCGTGCCATGTGGCAAGTGGTCCGCAACAAGCCTAAAGGTAGGAGCTTTAGCGGCAGCTGCCCTCTTGAGGGGAAAAAAGCCTGCGGTCGCTGCCGAAGCCAGCAGGGCCGCTTCGATTCCCGGAGTCTATCATGCTGCTGGCTGAGGCAAGCGGGAGTCACCCTCGGGCGACAAATCGGCCCTTTCTAGGGTCAACAAAACTGGCGTGACATCCCAAATTATCGGGGAGGTAGGAGCAAGATATAGCCCAGTGGGTGAAGGTAGTGGGGTCTCTCAAAATACTGGAGGTGAGCGTGCCGCTTACCACACCCAGAAGGGTGTGGGAAGGGGGTTCTGGTCCGGATGGGCCTTGATCATCACGTCATCTCTCTTTCTTCCCTCCAACACATGGAAGCATCGGCTATCCAACTGGTGACCTCGACCAGCCCAGTGCGTCTCATTTCCATGTACTTCCCTCCCTACCGCCGGTTCGACCGGGCTACGATGGCTAACATGGAGGTGATGCTTCAAGGTACTACGCCTGTTTTAATCGGTGGTGACTTCAAAGCTAAGCACCCTTCATGGAGCTTTAGGATTATGTGCGCTCACGGTGGATTGCTCTGTGACGTCATAGATCTACACGGCCTGATGGCTTCCAGCCATCTCACCCCTACCGACTTCCCTCTCAATCCCATTGGTTTCCCGGACGTCCTAGACTTCGTTGTCTCCAGAGGTATCAGAAGGTGGTTAGTGCTGAAGTCTCTAGATGAGCTAGACTCTGATCACAACCCCGTTCTTGTGAACCTGGGACGTGCTGTGTCCTTTATAGACCCCCTCCCACCGAAAAAACCCGACCTATAGCGCACTGACTGGGACAGGTTTACGAATGTGTTGAGAGAGAGGTTCAGACCCACCCCTACTTTTCGAACAACAGCAGAAATCGATCGTGGTGCGGAGCTCATAACTTCCACCATCAAAGAGTCGTTCGAAGCTTCGACGCCGAGGCACCGTCCTAAAAGGGCGCCACAGGCTTATTTTCCTGATTCGATCTTCAGGCACGTCCGGGAGAAAAATCAGCTGAAGAAGACTTGGCAAATCTCTAGGAACCCGGCAGACAAGGCCAACTGGAGCCGCAAGGTCCATGCGGTTCGGGAGATGGTCCGAGAATACCGGAAGAGTGTCTGGGAGGACAAGCTTGAGAGCCTGTGCGTGAAGGACAGGTTCCCTGTGGCAAATGACGAGGAACTTGATGTGGGTCCCCGCACCAAGGCCGCCTATTGTGGGTCGAAACGGGGTTGCCAACTCCGACCAGGAGAAGGCCGATGCTCTCGCTGAGCACTTAGAGGCGCAATTTGTAGGACTGACAACCCGTCAGACCCGGAGCACTTTGTTTGTTAGGTTTTTATTTTACATTTAAACATATACATAAATACATGAATAAAATACGAGAAACATAGAGAAACAAACATTAACACCAGCCCCAAAGGGCTCTCGAAAACGAACACGACATAGGGATAAAGACAATCACAACATGAATGGTATTGGCGCCCTTGCGGGCTGATTATATTGCGTTCTGTAGGTTAGGGGTGGGAAAATATATAAAAACCCACCCCATCGCTCATAGTGGTTCGCCAGGACCATGACAACACGTACAACGTACAAAGGAGAGGGACAGACGGAAAACAGTCGGAGCACTTTGCTCACGTGACTCAGGTTATCACTGTGGTCTCGCACAGACCCTCTGATGAACCTGAACCCACGGAGGTGACAGAAATGTCGCGGGCGATAGCCGCTCTAAGACTAAACAAGGCCCGCGGACCCGATGGTATCAATAACGTGGTCCTCAGAAAGCTTCCCTTGGAGGCAATTGTCTTCCTCGTGGATTTCTTCAACGCCGTCCTGTTCCTGAGTCACTTCCCCGACCTCTGGAAGCACGCCAACGTCCTCTGCTTTCATAAACCGGGTAAGGACCCAGCCCTAGCTTCGTCCTACCGACCGATCAGCTATGCTCGACTGTCTAGGCAAGTTGTCCGAGAGACTACTACTGACGAGATTGACCCAACATGTACGCGAGGCGGGCATCTTGGTGGACGAGCAGTTCGGCTTTCGGGTGGGACACGCTACGTTTCACCAACTTGTCCGGCTCGTGGAGCAGTTCACGAGGAACTTCAACATCAACAGGCTGACTGGTGCTGTCTTTCTCGACGTGGAAAAGGCCTTCGACCGTGTTTGGCACGAAAGGTCTTTTCAAACTCCTCTCCTTGAACCTGCCCTTCTACCTAGTTAAGGTTGTTCAATCTTATCTATCCCACCGCACCTTCTTCCCCACCTTTGGGAACGCCACATCCCAAGTCAGAAGCATCCGGGCTGGAGTGTCGCAGGGTTCCATGGTTGGCCTGGTGCTCTTCAGTTTGTATGTGAACGACATTCTAATTCCAATTCCAATAAATTCCATCTAAAGGATGTACGATTAGTACATTCGGGCGTCCCCTGGGTAAAAAAACAGTACATTAGTATTGGATAATATTTCCACAAACTAGGCTAAGGATGATGTAGCTCAAACGTTCAATAATAGTATTACTATAAATGCTTAACACGCACTTTCTAAGGCGAATAATATAAGCAAGCGACAGACAAAATAACTTAACTCGCAACAAGTACAATAATTACTCTCCCAACCAACATTTTATTTTGTCACCACGTCTCACTACCTGTTCGGGTTACACACACGAGGAAGGTTGAATTTAAAGGAAGTTTACCAGCATTTGTATGAAGAGAGAGAGAAAAATAGTGGAAAACCATGTGGAAAAGCCACCCTCAGTGTATTCGACTGGGATTAAACCCCAATCTCCCCACCATCAGCATTCTATCCTATTGCGAGAGTGACACCCTATATCATGCGGTCAGTGAGGCGGGTCATATTATTACTAACTGCGCTAACATGCTAAGGATGAAGAAGGGTTGAATCTAGAGGGAATGTACCAGCAATTGTGTGAAGGGAGAGTGGAGAGTCAGTTTAAGGAAAATCTCCCTCAGGTCACCTGAAGGGCACTATAACTCTAACGGCTATAGAGGCGTGCGTCTAACTGAACTCCGAGCTTAACTCTGTTTATAAGGGCATACCATTTTTCCAGTGAGCTGAATCTAGAACATTTCTGCGAGCCTTATTTGCTTTCCAGCGCTGCCTGTGACAGAGAGGTGAGGAACAAGTCTAATTTGTACCTGTTACAGCGGTGTCTGTGACAGAGAGACGAGGAACAAGCGTACTCCGAACCTGTTACAGCACTGCCTGTGACAGAGACGAAAAGCAAGGTTGCTTTGGACCTGTTACAGCGCTGTCTGTGCCAGAGACGAGAAGCAAGGTTGCTTTGGACCTGTTACAGTGATGTCTGTGACAGAGAGACGAGGAACAAGTGTACTCCGAACCTGTTACAGCGCTGCCTGTGACAGAGACGAGAAGCAAGGTTGCTTTGGACCTGTTACAGCGCTGTCTGTGGCAGAGACGAGAAGCAAGGTTGCTTTGGACCTGTTACAGCGCTGTATGTGGCAGAGAGGCGAGTAACAAGTCTAATTTGTACCTGTTACAGCGATGTCTGTGGCAGAGAGGCGAGGAACAAGTTTACTCCGGACCTATTACAACGTGTATTTGATCCGTGGACCAGTGACAAAAAGGAGCAGCTCCTTTCGTCTGTCAGGAACAGGTTGTGAATGTGACGTCAGAGCAGCAGTGAAAAAGGAATAGGCTGTGATTTCACAACCCATCCCTACCCTTAACCAGTAACCCAGACTTGACGAGCTTGATGTTTAGTCCGCGTGTCCAACGATGTGCGCGATAATATAAAATGTTCACACCAGTGATTGCTCTAGTGCCGAAGTGGTTTTTGCTTCTTCTAAAGGGTTTAACACTCTTATTTCCTAAAAATGAGGTAGACATATTAAGTAAGGGTACAAGAAAAAGAAAAAGATGGGAAAGTCACAATACACACGTTTCCAGGACAACTTTTATATCTACAACAATTACCTTTAAAACAGATATCTCTTAACAATAATCTCAAAGGAATTAGAAAGGTCCCATGATTGACTAACAGATGGCAGCACTAACTATATTTGAGATCAAATTGAACTGTTTACCTCTCCCCACCCCCACCCCCCTCTTCCTTTCGTATAATAATTCTAGACTTCTTTTATTTGAACCTGAAGGTGTTTTGTGTGTGTATAAATCAAACTCTTTTGTTTTCATAAGACTGTCCTTAAATATATAAATAATAACTATTATGTAAATTTTAACTAAGAAATTTAGTAGTTGTTGGGTTTAATGAATAAAAGACCACAAGAGAAATTAACTGTGTATAATGTTTAGTAGATTAAAATCAACATAATTCCAGAATTTGACAAGAAAATAATTAATAAGAAAGGTTCTTTAATTAAAAAATTGATAAATATAAAAAAGCTAGATAATTAGGCCTACTCATTCTTAGTGTGGGATTTGTTTTATTATTACGTATTCAATGTTAAAAACTGTTGCTAGTAACAGATTTTAATGGAAATTGTATACTCGCATGTGATGTTAAAAATTTTTTAGCTAGTTATTATATATATATTTGGTTAACTATTATATAAACAATGGTTAAATATAATAACGAAAATTATTATTAATGGTTGAAACCCGGCTTCAAACTGTCAGGCTTCGCATAGTTTAGGAGCTATAGCTCGTGGAGGGTTACAAAGTATTTATTATATGGCCGCCATTTTCTTTCAAGATGGCCGTCATGTCTAATCAATGCTTAGGAATATTTCAAAGTTAGTCCAATGAAAATCTGATAAACACAAGTTGATAAAAAGACCAAAAAGTAGTGTTTTTTAGCCACCACATTGAAACAAAAGTGCGGACGTAGATTGTAATTAGCCTATATGTTGACCGTCATCCGAGCTATTCCCATGAGAAATTTCCGCACATTCGGTGTAGTGGTTTATGCGTGAAAGAATAACAGATAGATATAACTCATTTCTATAATATTAGTAGGGCTTGTTAAATAAACAAAAATGTTCACTAAAACCCTGTCTTGTTATGTTTGAGCACGCTAAGTTATTGGCCTAGTTATGTGTATAATTACTTTGGGGTCGTCCATTTATTACATAAATACATTTTTGCTCATTTTGGACACCTTCCCTCTTTGTAAGCAAAAATAAGCAAACGCCAGACTTCCCCCCTTCCCTCACTAGTATTGCTTACGTTATAATATGTAGACATTTTGTAATTTGTTTACAGGAATAACCATTATTTTTTATACGATTTATAAACTACTGATAATTATGAACGTAGAGGTGCAAATTAGTGATGCGAAATAATTCATAATAAATACTGTTGTAAAAATCAATTTAAATTTATTGTACTAAACAGGTAGAATTAAATAGTAATACAATTATATATCTATATATAATTTACACTTAATTGAAATTATTTAAAAAAATCTTAATAGCAACTACATGAATTATTATAGATATTAAAAAAACTCTAAGCTACTTTTAATATGATGACCAAGGTGCATGAATCCACTTATCACACTTTTAATTATTATGTGTCCACTTGTGGTGGCTGGGTCAATGCGCCATCATTGCCCGTCTCTTTCTGTCTTACGTAAGCATTGTTTTGAGTCAGCAAAGATAAGCAAAGCTAAAACACCCTAACCCTATAAGGTGCTTACGCAATACTTGAAAGTCCCCTTTGTGTTTGAAAATCGATATACAGTATTTAATTAAACTATTAAGAGTTGTAGTTCCAAATTATATAAATATTTACTCAAAGTAAAATAATTGCAGTTATATGGTTGGTAAAAATAGATATTAATTTTCATATTCAATGCTTTTAATTTCTGGTCTTGGAGCAAAACCATAATGTAGATGTTTAATTTTCAAATTTTCTCTATATTAGATTAAAATTGCATTCTAATGGACATAAAAACGAATATTGGTAGCTCAATACTTTTGATAATTTCTGGTTATTATCAATAATTTAAAAGGACAACTATACTAGATTTATGGCAGGATGACACTTCTTTCTTTGAAAATACAATCTTTTTTTTGCAGTAAACATTGATGAAATTCTACATTATTATTAGAGTTTTATTTTATAGTTTTAATATTCTCTTTGCAAAATTACAATTTCACATTGTATGACTTTATGTATAAGTATATGAAAGTTATTTTAGTAACTTTTATAGTTGTAAAGAAATCCTTTTCTATGTAACTGGGTTTGTATCTTTAGTTTTATACATTTTAAAATTACAGCGAAACAAAAAAACTTTTTTAAGCAGTTAGAACAATTAATTATTATTTAAAAAAAATAAACTAGAAGGAAAACTAATTTAAATTCTGGTGTATTTTTATTTAAATCAATGCCAAAGACGACAAGAAAAAAAGCTTACGACGTTATGTTTGGGTAGGAATGACCTAGTTTTCAGAGATACGACTGGGAATGGGGGGGATTGCGAGGGGGGGGGGTAGAAGGGGAGTGGGGG
>CABFOV010001394.1:104999-119702 GCA_902141375.1 Timema poppense
CCTGAAGATGCTTGAATCGTAGACGCTCGTTTTATTAGAAGTGATAAATCTCCACCCCATTTCTCGCCACTGATAAGCCAGAGAAGTCATTCCAGCCAGCCAGCGCCAACACACTTTATTGATTTCAACGGGAGGTTTAACATCGCAGATATCTTAGTTTCACTTAAATATACAGTACGTGATTATTATAGTTATTTATTTAAATTTCAATAAACTCTAGCACCATCTTCGGGGGTAGAATAGCCTAAGGCGTCACTCTCGTGATAGACTGAACTACCGATGACAATAAGATTGGGGTTTGATCCCCGGTAGGGTGTACTGAAAGTGTTTTTTCATAAATAAGTTTTACACTATCCCTCAGCACAAATTAGGATACATTTCCTATAAACTCAACCTTCTTCATTCCTAAAACATTAACGTAGTTAGTATATAGGCGTATAACTTGAACGGGTAGTAACTCTCTAGTAGGTATAACGGGGCGGTAAAAATTAAAAATATGTATCACAGGCTAGATATTAGAATAATTTATTTGAAAAACAATAAAAATCATTTTTACTATCGCTTATTGCCAGTGACTAATCTTACTTACTATTTTAAAACTGTTGTCAAATTCAAAGTTTTAATAAAGGCCACTAAGGAGTTTTAATGTAATGGTTTTCAACTCTTTATTAATGTAAAAGCGGGTATATTTTCTCTAAATTGTACCCTTCTCACTCTAATCTATTAATATAAAAATAAGATTGTTCATACGTATGGACCAGCGCTCACTGTTCTTCAATGTTGTAGCCAGCGTTGCAGAATTAATTGCGACTTTTCAATTCATGATATTCTTTTATAATGCCCTCATTAGTTCGAGTTATTTTTCACCTACATTTTTACTTAAGCAAACCCTACAAAAATATGTCAAGAAGTGTGAGGTTAAGCTAACAGATTGGGGGAAAAAATATTTGAGTGTAAACCAGGACAATCATATACTGAATTAACTGTTCTGTCACTTAGCCCGCTCTTAACTGGATGATATCAAAGTTTGTCGAGCGGTTAGTTGGTCCTCTCATGTCGACCGCTTGGTTGTCTATCACTTTGTACCCCTATACATGAGCTTGTCTAGCAGTCGGTCCAAGTCGTGTCGGCCACTTGACCCACCCAGCATTCCAAATAATTGTTTTCATTTTGTCTACCGGTTAGCTATCTACCACTTTGTCCTCTCGTGTCAGCCAATTTGTTGTCTATCACTTTGCCTGCTCCCGGCTGGGTCAGTTTTTCTATTTTAGTTATATTTTTTCCACTACCGGCTGGCTAGGACTGTAGTAGCTTCAGATGACTTATAATCTATCTTAAAACTAGGACAGGCACAACATCCAGTCCCCGCCCATTAATTTACCAATGCAAAAGTGTAAGCCCAAATTATCATCAATGATAAATTTCTGGCCGTGGAAGGAATCAAACCCGGGACCCATAGTTCGGTAGGCAGGCACGCTACCGTCTGAGCTAAGGTGCCGGGTATTTATCATAATCAGGAGGAGTAACATGTTCAGGATTACAATATTTTATCTATATGATAAAGTAAAAAACCAGAACATATATCACCAGTAACTTAACATTTGAAATAATTGGTGACCTGGTGGTCAAGGGATAAGGTGTCAACCTTCTCTGTGTTGGGGTCCGGGGTTCAATCCTCGGTCATGGCATGGATTATCTGATTGCCAAACCCTTCCTTGACCTCTAACAAGACGTGTATTAAGCACAACTTGTGCATGTGAGGAATGCCAGGCCTCCATCGTGGTTCGGATTCCACGTTAAGCTGTAGGTCCTCCATTTCATCTCACAATCACCCTAGCGTAAGTGCGTACAACCCGAACGGGTAGTAAGACGTTTGCAAAGGTATAAACATATGGTGGCATTAAGTACGAACTCGAAACTATTATTTGTAAAAAGTCGTGGCTACATTTGTTTGTTATTCTGGAAATCCAGTAAAAGAGGTAGTTAATATGAAGTGTCTTTAACCGAGCCTAGAACATAAACATATAAAGATTTAATATATTTCCATTACTATATGTTTTAAACGTAACCATAAAAATTGTTTGAAATTGAGCCATCGAGACTTTAGTTTATAAAAATTGCTCGTGATAGTGAACTTTTTATCTGCGAACATAAACCTACTCTTTGAAATAGTGACTATAAAAGATTTAAATGCTGCACTTTAAAATGGTACATACGTACCAAGTGGTTTATTTCATCTTCTCATCATAATAATGCATTCAACTTCTATATTGTTAAATTGAATAGTACCAATATAAAATATTATAGAACTTTCATTCACTCTAATGAAAATTATTTTGTCGAGATTCATTTTGCTAGTGATTGATGATAATATAAGGCTTCATCCATTCTCCAAAATGATAAACATTTCAAACACACGCCGATTTGACCATTTCAAACACACGCAGTTTTGATTTCAATAGCAGATCATTTTTTACAGTTTTTTACACTACATTTTGTTGAGATATATAAATCACTTGATGAAAATAATAACTTAATCAAAACGTATAAATTGATAACTGTTTTCTATATTTAATAAGCGGAAAGATATTTTATTACGCAAGAGTGACAGCTGGTGAAAGCTTTCTATTTAGTGATTTATGGTGCCAGTGTGATGTGTATGTGCATACGTGGTAGATTTTGTATTAAATTTTAGTTTTAACTTGAGGAATAACCAGAAATTTGAAACTGTTACTAACTTTCTGACTGAGCTATGCTTTCAACTCTTATCTACTGCATTCAGTGAAGCGTACTTTTCTCATATAGGTTATATCTTACATGAACGGAACTTGTCTAAAACACCCGACGCAAATATTGAAACCAGCTAGATACCTGGAAGAAAACCTCTCATAAAGGACAGTCTAAAAATATAATTATATAGTTTCCGAGGAAAAAGACTATACCATAGAACGGGGTCGCCAAACTATAAGGGTATGAAAGGTGCTTTTAAAAATGTCAAATTGTTTCATGAGCTATCTAGATTAAAACTTCGGCCGTATTGCGTATTTATTATAATAATGGATTAAACGGCAAAGCTAGTGTATTTCATAAATTACGGTTATAACAGCATCCAGGCATTATATTTGTAAGATAAAAAAATGACACCTTGACACAGGAATCTAACCCGAGACCTTTGACTCAGTATGCCAAAACTTCAACCCCTGAGATATCTAGAAATCGTCCCGTAACTAGGGTCATTCTTAACTCATATTTTAAAGTGGAGTCTGTGATGGACGTGCGTAAATCGTTGGCTATTTACATGTAATCAATTAAGATCACGATCTATCAGATAACGCAGCCACCATCAACTCGGTAGTTGGCTCTTAAGCTGCCAAACGTACAATTACACTGTACGAATACTCATATCATTCTGGATTAAATAACAAAGGTATATTTGACCGGTGAACCCTTGCGAAACTTTCACACATTCAATCTTCCCTCCACCCCCCAAAAAAACAAACAGATTTAGTCTTTTGTTGGTTGTTGAAATTAAATACTCAGCGAAGTATATACACAAAATAGCAAAGAAGGTTTATTTTCGGTAAATGATACACATATATTGTTAGATTTTTCTTTTAACTTAAATTTTAAACAAAAAATGTGTTTTAACGTAAGTTGAGTATGCTATGTCAGAAGTTGGTAAAAAAAATGCTACCCACTGATACCTTATTCGTCGCTGTAAGCTTTGTATTAGTTGAGAAAAAGGAATGTTGACAACAGAAATAATATATAAGATAGTTACAATTATAGACGCATCCAAATACCATATTCTTTAAGCTGATGTTCAATCCTCGGTCCCGGCACAGATTTATCTGATTACCAAACCCTTCCTTCACCTCTGACAATACATCTTGTGAATGTGGGGAATGCCAGGCCTCCACCGTGGTTCGGATTCCACGTTAAACTGTAGGTCCTCCATTTCATCTCACAATCACCTTACCATTACACATTAGCGTAAGTGCGTATAACCCGAACGGGTAGTAAGACGCGGTGCTAATAATAATAATAATAATAATAATAATAATAATAATAATACAAATAATAATTTAAGCTGATCACACATATTATGTAGCTGACGGTTCCCGTACTTCCATCACAGACTCTGCCTGAAAATATTAGTGAAGAACGGGACAATTCCTGGATAGCTCAGTGGTTAGAGCATTGGCGTACTAAGCCAAAAGTCCCGGGGGGTTCGATTCCCGTGTTCAGGTGTCATTTTTCAATTTAAAGAACACTAAATGTACTTTAATTAATTAAATTAACTTTAAAGATACATATTGTCATCACCCTTTTGTTCAATTAGACGTAGGCTCTTTAGCTTTTAATTGTGATGGAAATGTAAACATATAAGTACCTTTTTTCGTGCTTAAATATATTGTTTAATGCTATAAAATACAAGGATTGTTAATTTATTAAACAAAATTATAATCAATTTTCTTTTTTCTTTAACATTCTGTACAGCATACTGAAAAGAATTACATTCACTTTCAGCCATAGCTATTGTATTTTTGTTGTGTGAATAAATTTAAATTCTCACTCCCATTCGAATGCAGTTATCAAGATGTTCATCTGTGATGTGAAAATAATTCTGTATTTGTTTATCACCATCTTCAGCTGAAAATTTTTGATTTATTTACTTAGCACCACGTCCTACTACCCGTTCTGGTTATGCATTTAAGTACTAATTAAGTTAATTGATTAGGAATTGGTAAAGTTAAATTTAGATAGAGTGAGCCCGCATTTGCGTGGAGGGAGAGGGGAAAACCATTTAGGAAAACTACCTCCAGTTCACCCGAGTGATATTCGAACCTTGATCTCCCCGTCCTCAGCAGTCTAGCTCAACACTAAGCTAGCACGTTAGCCAACTACGTCACCGAGGCGGGTTTTAAAATGTTGACTCACACAGGTTGGTAAAGAATAAAAACGGCTTAATCCGAAGTGTAACACGAACCGGGACCGGATAGTTCCACCTTGAGACAAGAAGCCGATCATAATGTCCTAAACTGTTTAAGGATAGGTGACCTGGTGGTCTAGGGGTAAGGTGTCAGACTTATATGCTGGCGGCCGGGGTTCAATCCTCGGTCCCGGCACAGATTTATCTGATTACCAAACCCTTCCTTCACCTCTGACAAGACATTTTGTGAATATGGGGAATTCCAGGCCTCCACCGTGGTTCGGATTCCACGTTAAACTGTAGGTCCTCCATTTCATCTCACAATCACCCTACCATTACACATTAGCGTAAGTGCGTATAACCCGAACGGGTAGTAAGACGCGGTGTTAATAATAATAATGTTTAAGGATATGTTGCTTTGGAAAGCGCAACATTAATTCATCGTGTGAGCTGTCGACTACCGATAGGTTGCGATCGGCCGTTTGAGGATCTCTGGTCTAAAATAATGAAAATAATGTTTTTAAAAATGGCAGAAGTAGGAATTGAACATCTTTTTTACCACACCAGTGTTATCGACACTGGTACGCCAGGGTTATCCAATGGTCATGGTCTCAACGCAGTGCACGCTCCGTTTGTGAAGGTAACAAGCTTACTTGATTAGTTCCACTATGGTGTTGCTTGGAAGATAAGACCTTAGTGTAATCAGTTACGGTAAAATTACTACCTTGCTTTGTTCTACTATGGTGTAGCTTATAAGATAGGACCATAGGGTAATCAATCAGTTAAGGTAAGACCACTACCTTGCTTGGTCCCACTATGGTGCAGGCTATAAGATAGGGCCATAGTGTAATCAGTTAAGAAAGAAGTGTTTTTTTAATCTTTCAATTTAAAAACGGCAGTTTTTGTTATTTTCTCTTAATTAAAGTTTAATTTTAGTTTATGTATATTAAACATTATACTATTTATATCTAATCCATATCCATATAATATATTATATAATTTTTAAACTCTAGCTCATATATATATATATATATACTGTATATAAGCTAGAGCTAAAAAAAAATATTTAAANAATTGAATAGTGTTAAATCTTTAGATAAATTATTCATGTTTATAACTATTTTAATCAAAACAATTACTTAAACTATTATTTTACTACTATTAGTTTGAATAGTTACTTAAATATTATAGTAAAAAAGCTAGTTATTTAAATTTGCTTATATATATATATATATATATATATATATATATATATATATAAGCAAATTGTAGCTACTTTAAAGGTAAATTTGATCGTTTTCGCTTAGTGTCATAATTTATCTTTAAATTTTAGACCCGCTTTTGTACTGCACCAGATCAAACCTTGATGAAGCGAGTGTGAAACTTTATCGGAGACGTTGTAGGTAAAGTAAAAGCAACAGCGAGCGAGCGTCCGTGCGTCCGTGCGTGCGTGCGTTAGGTGCGCATGCGCGTGGCGAACAAGGCGTTTGCGCGAACACCCCTGGATCCGTCTAGGCTCACCTCACCTACCTGTTGGATGCTGGAGGAACGCTCGCTGGACCAGTGAGTAGTGACGGGCCGTACGCTTTATACCCCACCGCTACCAATATTCGTGACCCACCCCTTTACCGCCCCTTCTCCTTTTTTATATTTGTGGTCTAAAACAACTTCAAGATACGGTTGTCGAAACATTGACTGGGAAGGGGGGGAGGGGAGGAGAAAAAATGTTAAATTTCCATAATGTCTTATTATCACTAATTTCAACACAAACGCACAAGTATCCGAAACATTTTAAATATATTTTCATAACTTAATTGTTAGAGTTACTTCTAACTCGGTCAAAACCTTTGTTAAAATTCGTTGATAATAGGCTAAACTACATCTGATTATCTAACGTTGATAAGAAAAATTGTTGATTTTAAAAAATCACTTTTATAAAAAAAATCAATCGGGCTAATTATGTAATTGTTTGTGTTTTGTTGAATTATACTTCTAGTGTAAATAATGTGGCCTATCATTTTGATCACCTTACATGTAATTAATATCACAAAATCTCGATGTATCTGTAACTTAGTATGTTACTTTTTTTTTTATTAAAGTAAACGTTGACCTAAAATGACATGTCTCGTATTAAATTATAAAGTGTGTATACGGTATATTAAGCAATGAGGTGAATTAAAACTATTTTAATTGGTAAGAACATTTAAAAAAACATCAAACAAACAGCACAAGAGGTACTGACGACATCCACAATGGCTATCAAGAATAATACAGGCTGGGTACATAATTTTCAAGAGAGTTCTAGAAAGGTAAGTATGCTCTCATTAACCATTTGTTTTGAATTTTGTTCGTATGTGCAAGGATATAAAACGAACATTAATACTGGTATCATTTTGAAAATCTCGGTATTCGATCATTGCAATAAGTACTGTCGGCCTAATATCAGGGACAATGAATACATTACTAAGCTCTAATCATAACTGGAATTGGATCCAAGTTTTCTGCAGTTATGTATTTAATAGTAAAATCTGAATGAATTCGAAAAAAACAAACCATTTTAGCCGCGCGTCTTCCTACCCGTCCGGGCTATACGCTTATGTACTAATTACGCTAAGGGTTTCAAGGATTAGAAAGGTTATATTTAAAAGAAGCGTATTCGCATTTGCGTGGAAGGAGAGTGGAAAATAATTAGGGTAAAATTACCTTCAGTACACCCGACCGAGATTCGAACATTGATATCCCCGTCATCGGCAGTCTAGTGTACTGCGAGAGTAGTGCATTAGATGCGGATACCGAACGGGTTTTTGAAAGAATTCATTACTAATTTTGCTGTAGATTTTAAAATATGGTAAAACAGTTTCAAAGATCTTAATTCCACTATTTTCTAAAGTAGACTGAACCATGATATGACGAATAAGTATACACTGTATTACCTAAGTTAGGTGTTATTTGTGGGATGAGATAAGTTCTAAATACGCCTGGGTCGAGCTGTATTACCTACCTAAGCTAGGTGTTATCTGTGGGATGAGATAAGTTCTAAATACACCTGGGTCGAGCTGTACTGTCTACCTAAGTTAGGTGTTATCTGTGGGATGAGATAAGTTCTAAATAAGCCTGGGTCGAGCTGTACTGTCTACCTAAGCTAGGTGTTATCTGTGGGATGAGATAAGTTCTAAGTATACCTGGGTCGAGCTGTACTGTCTACCTAAGCTAGGTGTTATCTGTGGGATGAGATAAGTTCTAAATACTCCTGGGTCGAGCTGTATTACCTACCTAAGCTAGGTGTTATTTGTGAGATGAGATAAGTTCTAAATACGCCTGGGTCGAGCTGTACTACCTACCTAAGCTAGGTGTTATCTGTAGGATGAGATAAGTTCTAAATACGTCTGGGTCGAGCTGTATTACCTACCTAAGTTATAAGTTCTAAATACGCCTGGGTAGAGTTGTACTGTCTACCTAAGTTAGGTGTTATCTGTGGGATGAGATAAGTTCTAAATACGCATGGGTAGAGTTGTACTGTATAACCTAAGTTAGGTGTTATCTGTGGGATGAGATAAGTTCTAAATACGCCTGGGTAGAGTTGTACTGCCTACCTAAGTTAGGTGTTATTTGTGGGATGAGATAAGTTATAAATACGCCTGGGTAGAGTTGTACTGTATAACCTAAGTTAGGTGTTATTTGTGGGATGAGATAAGTTCTAAATACGCCTGGATCGAGTTGCACTGTATAACCTAAGTTAGGTGTTATTTGTGGGATGAGATACGTTATAAATACGCCTGGGTAGAGTTGTACTGTATAACCTAAGCTAGGTGTTATTTGTGGGATGAGATAAGTTCTAAATACACCTGGATTGAGTTGTACTGTATAACCTAAGTTAGGTGTTATTTGTGGGATGAGATAAGTTCTAAATACGCCTGGATTGAGTTGTACTGTATAACCTAAGTTAGGTGTTATCTGTGAGATGAGATAAGTTCTAAATACGCCTGGGTCGAGTTGTACTGTATAACCTAAGTTAGGTGTTATTTGTGGGATGAGATAAGTTCTAAATACGCCTGTATCGAGTTGTACTGTATAACTTAAGTTAGGTGTTATTTGTGGGATGAGATAAGTTATAAATACGCTTGGGTCGAGTTGTACTGTATAACCTAAGTTAGGTGTTATTTGTGGGATGAGATAAGTTATAAATACGCCTGGGTAGAGTTGTACTGTCTACCTAAGTAAGTTGTTATCTGTGGGATGAGATAAGTTCTAAATACGCCTGGGTAGAGTTGTACTGTCTACCCAAGTTAGGTGTTTTCTGTGGGCTGAGATAAGTTCTAAATACGCCTGGGTCGAGTTGTACTGCCTACCTAAGTTAGGTGTTATTTGTGGGATTAGATAAGTTATAAATACGCCTGGGTCGAGTTGTACTTTCTACCTAAGTTAGGTGTTATCTGTGGGATGAGATAAGTTCTAAATACGCCTGGATCGAGCTGTACTACCTACCTAAGTTAGGTGTTTTTTGTGGGATGAGATAAGTTCTAAATACGCCTAGTTTGAGCTGTACTACCTACCTAAGTTAGGTGTTATTTGTGGGATGAGATAAGTTCTAAATACGCCTAGTTTGAGCTGTACTACCTACCTAAGTTAGGTGTTATTTGTGGTGTGAGATAAGTTCTAAATACGCCTGGATCGAGCTGTACTACCTTTCTATATTCCATTCACCGTAGGAATTGACTTCGTAAAGGCCTTTTTCCCTTATATAAATCTACTATATAGTAGGATATTGGTAGGAAAAACGACATTTCAGAGAGTAATTCCTACCGTGAATGGAATATAAGCTACCGTTGGTGCGATCCATGGTGTGATAAGGAAGCTTAAGAGTATGTTCTACTTCAAGCATAGACAATCTACACACAATTGGATTCGGAATTCAAAGGATCAGGAATTATGTTTGTATGAAATTCAGCAAATATTGTTTTAGTATATCTTATACACCATTATTTGGAAGGAAAATAAAACGAAGATGCACAATTCTTTTAGTTACATGCTTGGGAAATAATGTATTGTGTAAATAAGTCAATGGTGCTTTTTGACAACAAAATAAATCAAAATAATTCGAGGTAAGTGCTTAACTTTGTAAATCTATTTAGTTGCTCAAACTTTATTGTGAGTATTTACGGAGTAGGATACATCACAAAGTAATCCTGTAAATATGTATTAAGTCAGATATATGATAAAATAAACTTAAATACCAAAATAAAGGGTTTAAACTCTAATCTACGACAATTGATAATAAATTCAATTATAATTTGTTGACACGACTGTGGAACCTTACGTCATTCGTGAGTACTATAATATCGACTGAGCTGTTGTTTTGATGAATACAATAGCATTTCATTAAGCATCCCATATTTTATAACGAACATTACAACCATTAAATAGAATAAACTTCGATCATTATCTTTGAGATGGATGACAACGGTTCATTAGGGTACATTTTAATCATATTGAGTATAGTTGAAACAAGAAACCTGGACACGAGAATAGAACCAGGAACTTTTGGCTTAGCGGCTTAACATACGTGTTCATGTGGATTATATTTATATTTTCGGCCATGGTGGGATTTGAACCTGGGACCATAGCTCACTAGGAAAATAGGCTACTAATATATGAAATCAGATTATTCGGGGAGTGAGTGGAGGGGGGGGGGTACTCTCACTATATCGGCAGGTATTCGAACCCCAACTTCCCCTATATCGGAAAACCAGACTAGGCGACCTTTATTACTCCTAGTTCATCACCGATGCGAGGGGAGCCTCTTATGGACTTTGAACTAATATACGACCAATCTAACTTCACACGTACACATCTACCTTGACTAGAATATTTTAAAATTTCATAAAAATCCATTCAAGTTTTTCCCAGAAATTGTTTTATAGTATTTTCAATCAAAATTTTCCTCACTTAAACATTGTTCTCCATTAGAAAGCATTAATTATAATTTTCTTGCGGCTTATGTTCTTGCACAATTTCTCCAAATATTAATTAGAATTAAAAGCAAATAAACGTCTAAAACTATTCTTATTAAATATAAATTAAACTCAATAGTGTTTAAATGCATTTTTCTCAAATATAAATTAGACTCAATCGCGTGTAGACGTATAAATGTTTTTTTCTCAAATATAAATTATACACAATAGCGTGTAGACGTATACAAGTATTTATCTCGAATATAAATTGGTGTCAATAACGAATACACATCTGAAAGTATTTATCTAAAATATCAATTAGATTTATATCAATTATACTCAAAAAGTAAGGACATTTGAAAGTATTTATCTCAAATATCAATTGGATTTACCATCATGAACATCTGAAAGTATTTATCTACACATCAGTAAGATTTAAAAATGTATAAACATCAAATATAAATTAGACTCAATAACGTATAAACATCTAAAAATATTTCTCTTAAATATAAATTAGACTCAACACTATGAACATTTGAAAATATTTATCTCAAATATCAATTGAACTTAAAAACGTATCTGAAAGCATTTCTCTCAAATAACAATTAGACTCAGTAAAGAATAAACATCTTAAAGTATTTATCTTAAATAACAATTAGACTCAATAAAGTATGAACGTCTGGAAGTAATTATTTTAAAATATCAATTAGGCTCACCAGCCATTTAAACAGAACTTTTACTATGTATAGAGTGGCCTTATTATTATATTGAATGGCTTCAAGAGCTATCTCTATTTATCTCCGCGACATGCTCCGAACTAAATTATTACGCAAGTCATGCTGGGAATGGAAACATTAGAATAATGTCACAGCAGAAGATAAACTAAGATTTACCGAGAATAGTTGCCATATTGTAGACCTCTATAGTAAAACATGTTTAAAGAAGACTTGATTTCCATTAAGAAAATATATTTTTTTTGTTTCCTCTTCCAGATAGACAAGTGCTTCCACAATCTTTTTTAATCTACATCCTGGCAGGAAGATTCCTACAGGAAATTTTCATGAATAAACCAAATAGCCCGAGCTGTAGATGATTAAAAAATGTCTATACTAAAAAAAACTACTTTTAGATCAAAAATATATATTTTGGAGACAGTCTAAGACTATTTTTTATTGTTATTATAAATAATTGTTTTCATATCAATATTATATCTTTGAAACTTGTCAAATAAAACGCAAATACATTAACATGGGAATTCCTATTATGACGTGCCATGACGTCACAGGTATGCAACGACCTTAAGAAGTATTCAAGGAAACATCAGATTTAAGATTAGAGAAAGAAACTTAATAAAGTCTGCTACAAAACCTTTTAATTTAATTTAGTTTAGCACCGCGTCTTACTATCCGCTCAAGTACTAACTAAGCTAATAGGCTAGGAATTAATAAGGTTGAATTTAGAGGAAATGAATGCACATTTGCATGGAGGGAGAGTGGAAAACCGTTTAAGAAAAACCACTCCCGGTTCACACGACCGAGATTCGAACCTTAATCTCCCCGTCCTCGGCAGTCTAGCTCAACTAGAAACCAGCACGTTAGCTAACTACACCACCGAGGCGGATGCTATAACATTTCTTATTTGTAGTTCAACCCCAATATAATTAACAACAAGACCCCAGACCAATAATTTGACACTTGAACAAATGTCTAATTTTTATAATGAATACATTATAAAGAAACATTTTAGCATTTATTTACTATTTTTAGTTTATTATTTCTTTTTGAGTTCATATTTCCCCCCAAAGATTCTTAATTCTAAGTAAAATGAAGATTAATATAAGCCTCAAACAACATTTAATAACCATTTACTTTCAATATCTAAAAATAAGCATGTATTTTTTGTTTGGTATATTATTTCAAATTTTACTTAAATCTATTTTTTATTAATCTCCCAAAAATGTATTATGTAATATGGATGAACACACACATTTTCACAAAAACAGCTTAGCATATTATAAATATACTTTTAGACCTACATAATTTTTATTTAATCAAATAAATGCATAATAAATTGCAATCATGACCCTTTTAAATAAATATTTTTATTCGAATTATTAGCCATTTCACATCTGCCACTAAGGGTTTCCTTTAATTTTCCTCCAGGCTATTGTGAGGGTCAGACCTTGAGTGAGTGTGGGCCTCATTTGGCTCGCGGACCGCCAGTTGGATCTTACTATTCTAAGGTGTCGACTGCCGATGACGGGAAGATAAAATTATGGTTGAGTGTACTGAATTTTTTTTCAAAAATTGGTTTTACACCTTCCCTCAACACAAATGCGGGTACGCTTTCTATAAACTCAACTTTTATAATCCATAATACATAAGTGTAATTAGTTCATATGCATATAACACAAAAGTATAGTAAGACGCGGTGTAAAAAAATTGCTATCATTATTATCAGTATACTTTATCAAGCGATACAATATTTACTGCTTTTGTGGTCGCATGGTATAAGGCGTCACTAGCATGTTAGACTAGACTGCTGACAACAGGGAGATCAGGGTTTAAATACTGGATGGGTGTATTGAGGGTGTTTTTTTATTTCAAAATTGGCTTTCCATTCTCCCTCCACGTAAATGCGTGTACACTTCATCCAAATTAAATATGCCTTATCCTTAAATCACTAAAGTAAATAGTATATATGCGTATTACCTGAATAGGTAGTAGATGCGGTGCTAAAAAAAAATATTATTAACAATGATTTTCTATTTAATAAAACGGACCTATCTTCTAAGCAGGACGACGCTAAACATTCTTCAAAAGAACGTTCGGGAGTTTTTTTTTCTTTTTAATCTTGGATAAATTCAAACTATAGTTCCTATCTTTTCCTAACGTTAATATATTTTTAACATGTTCACACATTCTATATATAATAAAAACCTTGATGTATTGGTAAGTTGTGGTGTGTGACAGTAAATAATATTACTGTCGAGAAAGTATATTTTTTATTTCAAGGTGGTATCGAAAGGAACGCGATCTAATATTAGTGTGTGTTTTTTGTAGTTTTTATTTAAAAAAACACTTTTTTGGGCAAAATAAATCAAGTATATTTTCTGTAGTTCCCTTTAGTTTAATTTTCCACCCATATTATAATATCACCAGCTCTTGAATATCTGTCATGAGCATCGTGGAATTTTTACAGAAAATATTTAAAATTAAGAGGCATGGTCCTG
Organism: Timema poppense; assembly: GCA_902141375.1. Classification (NCBI taxonomy): domain Eukaryota; kingdom Metazoa; phylum Arthropoda; class Insecta; order Phasmatodea; family Timematidae; genus Timema; species Timema poppense. The sequence goes on from CABFOV010001394.1 coordinate 119,116, forward strand.
TTCAATTGTCACCATGTTCACGACAAATATTTAACAATTCTTATGATAAACATGTGTAGAAAATTTAATTAAACGTTTCAACTAAAGAGATATTTTAATTTTGTTGGTAACAAATATTTTTAATAATGATTATGATAATAATATTAATAACGAGGTGCCAACTAAATCAATCTATAGTCCAGTTTGTAGAAATATTAGCCAGTACTAATGTACCATTGCCCAGGGGACGCCCGAATGTATTATTATTAATAATAATAATAATATTTAGCAACGCGTCTTATTACCCGTTCGGGTTATACGCTTTAAGTAATAGTTACGCTAATGGATTAGGAATTTGGGAAGGTTGAATTAGAGGAAGTGAATCCGCATTTACGTGTAGAGAGAGGGGAAAACCATTTAGGAAAAAAAAGTTCCCCTGACCGAGATTCTAACCTCGGTCTCCCCGTCCTCAGCAGTCGAGCTCAACACAAGCGCGTCCCGAATATATTAATCATATATCATTTCCGTGGAGGCTCTTTCCATGTCCCGTTGGTGACCTGGTTGTCTAGGGGTAAGGTGTCAGACTTCTGTGCTGGCGGCCGGGGTTC
>CABFOV010001395.1:50683-62712 GCA_902141375.1 Timema poppense
TGAGCGGGAGAAGTACTCAGTTTCGGGTTCCATCCCTACCATACTCCCTCTTCCCCCCTCGTAGCTCTTAACTATTCATATTGTTGTTCTCGTATTGAGTTTCCTTTTCTTTTATAATGTCTAGTAGCTGTTTCTTTCAAGTCACTCGTCACGTGATATTCCATTCCATTATTTTAGTTTGTAAGCCTCTTACAGAAAGTATTGTAAGTCGGTAAAGATGAAAAGATATTTCCTGGTTTCATCATGTATATTATTATTTTTTACATAAACAACATAAGTCTTGGTTTTTAAAGGATTTTTTGAATTTTTGTTTACTAGACGTAATTAATGGAAACTTCCTAACAGCTCTATTAGCACTGTACGTAAAAACTGACCCAATCCTTTAAAAAAAAATCCCTTTTTAAAGAATGATAACCGAATTTATCAATTATAATTTTATCCTTGTGTTTAGCATAGCACCACACTAGGAGTGATGGGTGACCTGGCGGTCTAGGGGTAAGGTGTCAGACTTCTGTGCTGGCGGCCGGGGTTCAATCCTCGGTCCCGGAACAGATTTATCTGATTACCAAACCCTTCCTGCACCTCTTACAAGACATCTTGTGAATGTGGGGAATGCCAGGCCTCCACCGTGGTTCGGATTCCACGTTAAACTGTAGGTCCTCCATTTCATCTCACAATCACCCTACAATTACACATTAGCGTAAGTGCGTATAACACGAACGGTAAGTAAGAGGTGGTGCTAATAAATAATAATAACACACTAGGAGTGGTTTATTTTTGCGTGTGGGATTATTGAACGGGAGAGACTCAACATCCAGCTAGGACGCCTGTCTATAGACTATTAGCCACTCTGGTGGCACAGAGCTAGGCCCAGGGCACAGACAAGGTTCTCGCCTTCTCTGTGGCCCAGGGTAAAAGGACCACGGACAAACACGACACTGGTAGCGGAAAGCAGAGCAGAGCTTACAATTCAAACATACAAAGATCAATGGCGGCAGCCTCACAAATAACAACATATCTGACATCGGTGAAGAGAGGAGATAGGCGCGTATAGTGGACCTGGTTGCTGAGCGGAAAATTCACTTTGTGATTTGAGACCGGTTGAGGCTGATTGACTATATACTCTCTGCGAGTTATATTTAATGTAGTAAAGTGATTTTGCTGAAATTTATGGTGAGCCACTGATTTCTGAAGTTAACTAGATAATTCCTCTTTGGCAGAAGAATAAAGATAATAGAACATCAAAAGTATTTATTGATATCTTCGTATGATAAAATAAATGGTACAGAACTCCGCACGGACTTTCTCGCTCTATTGTTTATAAATTGATATATTTACTCAAAATTCGTAATATATATGAAACGAAATAATATACACTAGTAAACCCTATCATAAATTGTACTATACTTATGTAAAACCTTTTTTGAGTCCCGGTTTTAAATTTTATAATTTTATTTTTAAAGAATTAATGTCCTCATTTGTATGTTTGGCCCGATAAAAAATATCAATATTGGGTCAACAAGGGTCAACACTTCGCATTAAAATTTCAACTTCTGGTTTAAATTTTTGACATTTTATTAGGTGTTGCACATCATCTTGTCATCGCATTGCAATTAAATTTATCATTTATAAATTTTGACCAATAAAAATGTAGATATTGACTGTTGAGTCTAAAATGGAGATAGATCATTGTTGTACAAATATTTCTCCTAAGATATTATAGGAAAAACAACATAAGCTTTTAGATACTTACTTATATTTAATTACTCTATGGCATTGGACAAATATTGCGTTAAAACTTAAGTAGTATATCTTTACAGCTAAAGCTCACAAAATTGTATTAATATATTTGCCAATATCTCAGAAGCTGTTAGTTTTATAAAAATATATTTCATATTAAAGTTTTTTTTATTTTCAATAGTACTACATTTGTGCAACGATAAATTATTTAGTATTTCAAATAGTTGTGGAGATACGGAAGTTTCTACTCCTGTAAAGTACCCTTAAAGTCATTGTCATGGGAAAATGAAAATAGCCAGTTTATTTATAATCTTATTCAACGCCTAGATACGAATTTTAGTCAAAATTATCAATGTCGATTTTGAGAAAATCGATTTTTCTCTTTTCGCCCTTTATTAAACTACTCTTAATTTTATGTTCAAACAATCAGACAGACGGCATTGCAAGGACCAGATTTTAGGGTTCTGGGGGTCATGAACATTTCAAGTTAAATTTTTTTAAGGTTGCATTACTTTAACTTTCGTGTTAGAAAAGTTAAAAAATATAAATATCTGCGTATAGCTTAAAGGTTATTGGCTTTATAAAATTATGCTTCGAGTAAAATATTTGTATTATAAATAATTCAACATATTTGTAATGATAAGTAATTTGATATCTCAAATAATTTCGGAGATATAATAAAAAAAATGTTAATTTATGCATCAGACCGGAGTCCTTAAAGTCATTTTGCCGAAATAATGAGAGTAGTCATTTTGATTGGAATATTTTTAAAAGCTTATAAATGAAATTTATTAAAAATCGAATTTTTCTCTTTTTGCCCTTCAGTAAACTACCCTTAGTTTTAGGGTTAGATATCCAATTGGCAACCCTATGAAAACCATAGATATCAAGTTTTAGCCCGATCGGTAAAATAGTTTAGGCTCTAGTTGGAGGTAGACAGACAGACAGACGGAAATTCAAGAGCCACTATTTAGTATTTGGGGGGGTCATGCAACGTCGAGATTTATCAAAATCTCGAGTTCAAATTTTTTGGCAGTCAAAATACTTTCTCTAGTTGTAAGATAGCTATAAAGTAAAAAAATTAGTTGAATATTTTCAAACATTTGCACAAAAATGATAAAATTCTCCATAGACTTCTCATTGTTAGTTTATTTCGTGGATACAGTCATCTTTATGAAATGAGTTAATAATACGAAATTTAAAGCTGTATTCTCAACTAACATCAGATTTCTGCTCGAGATTCCGTGGCTGTTCAGAGACTGAACAGATCTTTAAGCTCTCTGATATTCTGTGTGTGTGTCCATGGCTAGTATTCCTGACTGCTCTGGTCTCCGCTTTCAGCTACGCTACCAGTGTCGTGTATGTCCGTGGTCATCCAGGTGCGTCGACGACACTACCACGGGCTCAGCTAGTCTGACTATGAAACTGGCCCCCTTGTTAGCAAATAACTTTATTTTACTGGCTCTACAATACCCTCCCTTTTGATTCTCCATTCCAACACTGTGTTTACATCCCCTCCCTTATTCCATCAAACAGATTAACAAACTGAATTCTACGTTCAACTCTTAATCTACGTAACTTTCATCGGGGGTACCTTTTTTTTTTGTCTGTATTTAACTTCCACGGTTTGCTGAAAGAGCAGAATGCCATATTTCACTTTCTGAATACTTGTCAAAACATGTTATGAGACCAGATATGACGTTAATGTTTCAGAAAATGTGTGTTCCCCCCCCCCCTTCCTTTCCCCCCTAATCTATGAGCGTCGCAAGAAATATGCACTATTTTATTTTACAAATAAATTTTTTATTTTAAAATGTAAATTAATGTACACTCGTTTAAAATTATATTAGATTCCAAAAGATATGAACTGGAGGTTATAATTTTTTGCATCACGTCTGGGGGAGCTGCATATTTATACTAATTTGGTATTAAAAGAGGAAGACAGAATTTAGAGGAAATGTACCCACATTTGGGTGGAAGAAGAGTGGGAAATAATTTAGGAAAAATCCTCTTCAGCACACCTAACAAGGTTTTGAACCCCTAACCTTTCATTAGATGCAAAGTAGATTGGACGATAATGATGCTTTGGTCCATGTCCAAATTTTTAATCAACTCAGTAGTGGGTCTTCCTAATCAACTGAATGATCTCGGTTCGATTACCGGAACACCCTAAAATACGTAATTGAAGAAAGTGGGTTCCTTTATTTTATTTAAATAACGCATAATATACTGGGAGCTTTGTTTGTTTTAAAACTAAACTAGTTTGTAAGTCAAGTGCTTGTTTAATATTTGTTTATAAACATTTAACGTTAAATATCCCAATGGGATAAATGTATGGATGTTATTATGATGGTTGTCATCTCTAGGAAAAAGGTATTGAGATGTAAATTTACACTAAAATCATAAAAAATTAGCTGTCACTAGGCTTTGAGGTGGGAGCGTTGAGAACGTGAGCTAGGGGCACTGTTTTGCAGTTTTTATAGTAAAACTTTTTTTTTTTTGCCAAAATAAATAGAATGTCACTTCAGTATAAACATATAGTTTAAATTTATTCAAATGGTGATATCAACAGTTTTTGAATATCTGTTAAGGATGTTCTGAAATTTAATGACAAATATTTATCTTATTTTAAAAAAGGTTTCTTGTCTAAAGATACAGTGATTTTGACAAATATTCAAGAATTGCTGAGAATTATGTGTATAGAATTAATCTTTGTGTTTATACCAGAGAAATGTTTTATTTATTTTGCCTCCCAAAAAAATAGTTATAAAACTTCAAAAACATTGCCCTTAGCTCGCTTTCTCTACATCCTCACATTAAGACAAACCATTTTATGTGATTTTTCACCCAAGTGCGGCGACCAGTATTTTCTCACTATTGTATAAAATTCAAATAGTGTTTTTATCCTTAAAAAAAATGTATTTGTTGAATGCAAAACGGAACGATGATTTTTTGAGAATAGAGAAAGGGGGGTGCTACAGTTGTTAAGGAAGGGGTGAACCACCCCCTAACCTTCACCCCTCTGGTAAGGACGTCTGGCCAGACGTACCCACTGTCAACTGCAAATGGTCCATCAACTAAGGGGGCAATCTACTTCCTGGCGGGAGATTCTTATTGCCTGATTGCACACCCCCTCCCCCCTTTTATATCCTTCTTTTCCGTTCCCCTATCACCACCCCCTCCTTCTATACACCATAGTACATACAACTTTACTTCTAAGACTTCAACACAGGAGCTTCTTTCTATTTTATTTTTTTATTTTATTTTTCTTATTCCCCCTGTTCACGACTGTTTGATGAATGCGGAAGAATCCGTATAGTGACGTCACTACCTTATGGGAGATTTCCATTCAACGGGAAATTGGGGAAAAAAAGTTCAATTGTAGAAACGTAACTCACTATTAAATTATTTTTTTTTAAACTTCCAAATTGTATATCCGTTTGTAATAATTAATGTTTGACTTTGCGAGTTTAAAAATAGACTAAAAATGTTTTTAATTCACCGACATTAACCAAACAATCTCTTTGAACCGGTCCGAAAAAACAGCAATAGCAGTTGGATCGTGGTCAAGTTTAAGAACTTTAAGATATCATCGACGAGTACTTGGGATAAGAATCTTCTGATCTGGTTTTACGGTGACTAGGTAGTCTTAGGTTTGAGTCGCAGCCGGATGGAATGTGGGTGAGTTTTCCTAAATAGTATCGCACTGCTCTCACACGAAGTTCCTGATAGATTTACTCTAAATTATACATTTTCCATCCCTCCCCGATAATAAAACTAAGAGCGAATGGTCCAACCGGTTTTTAATAAGCTGGGAAGATAATCATAATGATAATAAAAGTAATAACGATAACATCCACTTCGGTGGTGGCATGGTCTAAGGTGATACTCTCGCAACTAAACTAGTCCAGTGAGAAGATCGAGGATCGAATCTCGTTCGGGTGTATTGAGGTTTGTTTTTCCAAAATTGCTTTCCACTATCCCGCCACACAAATGCGGTTATACTTTCTATAAATATAACCATCATAATCCTTAAAACCATTAGTGTTATTAGTACATAAGCGTATAACCCGAACAGATAGTAAGACTTGGTGATAAATTAAATAAATAAATTAAATAGATTGTACACTTCTTTGCTTAAAATATACTATTTTTAAAGATGGCAAAACTTAATCTTAGTTCTTTCTCTCTCTAATTTAGAACTCGAGCACACAAAAATTCTTTGAAATGTCGATCTTTCTTTCAGTTATCGGATGACCTTGAACAAAAGTTTATCTTGGTTTTACGATGTTATAGTACTAATAATAACAGAACGAGGTTGATTTGTTCTCTTAGATTAAGAACGTAAAAGTATTTATTTAATATATAAATACAGTAGTATAATTCAAAGTTTTTATTTATAATCATATTTAGATAATTTTAATAGATGATTATTTTTAAAGTTCTTCCTAAAGAAAGACTGTCGTTCTAACAAATACACTGGTCTGTCTCTAAAACTATATTTAAAAAAAAGAGGTTCACGGTAAACGTTATAGTATTAGTACTTAATCGAGAAAACTAACATTAAAAAAAATAACTGTGCTGATTTTATTGCTCATCAAAAATATTTACCTCAAATTGTTCTACGACCGATTTTATTCTAGCAGTCTTCACTTCCCTTTTCATTGCTTGCCCTCAGGTAAAAAGATCCACACGCACACGCGCTCATGTATGGTCGAATCACCATCAAAATCAATATTTAGACCCTCTAAAAAAAGTTTTTTCTAGTATATAGATTAATTTAAATTAGTTGAAAAAATGACCACTATAGACCTAAACGGGGTTCAAGCCAGGGACCTTTGACTTAGAGCAACAGTCCTTAACCATTCAGTTCTTTAAGATTGTCCATCCCATGCTTAGGGTTAATTTGCACTCATAGTTTAAGGCTGAGTCTGTAAAGGACGTGTTTGAATCGTCAGATACATATGAATGATCAATGGTATCAAGAGCTATCAGATAACACAGCCACCTGCCACTCAGAAGGGCTTGTTTATTTTAGCACCGCTTCTTACTACCCATCCGGTTTATATACCTATATAATAATTACACTACTGGTTTATGGATTAGGAAAGCTAAATTTAGAGGAAACGCACCCGAGTTTGCGTGGAGGGAGAGTGTAAAACCATTTAGAAAAAACCACCCTCACTGCACCCGACTGTGATTGATCCCCTATCTCCCCGTCATTGAGTCTGTTCCAACACGAGAGTAGCGCGTTTGACCATGCGGCCACCGAAGTGAGTGAGAAGGCCGTAATGTTGTCAAGTTTACAATACAAGATTGTAACTAAAGCGAAGTTTCATTGAATATCAACACAAAGGTTGGCAATAATTCTAAATACGGTACTGTATGTATTGAAGAGACCACAAACTCAGTGAGGGAGCAATTCAAAGGTCCTGGATTTGATTCCCATGTTTAGGTAGCATTTTTTAATTACATAAATACCACGCGTCTGGGCTACATCATTCGTAGCCCAGTTTTACGGAAAGATTAGATAGTACTAATGTACCGTTGTCCAGGGGATGCCCGGACTGATCGTACATCCTTTCCGTGGAGGCTCTCTTTCCATGTCCCAATGAAATGAGGGTGTGAAACCAGTGGAAACACTTAAACCTAATTTGAGCCTTACTAAACAAACCTTGATGACCTTTGGGATGATTCCCCTTTAGAGAAAAATACCAAAGGTACCAGTGAGTAACTTAACCTGGGACCTCTAGACTAATAGCCAGGTACACTGACCACTAAACGACGTGGACGGTTATTTTTCAACTAATTTAAATTCATTGAATGATGGTATCTTTCATAAGTACATTCACGTAGTTGTAATGATTTGTAACCTGTGTGATGATATATTTACTCGTTTAGAGTGAACAAAATCTATCTCATTTTTGATTTGTAAATTTTTTTTAAGTTGATGGGTAAGGTTCTCCCTACAGTTAACCCCATTATAGCTAAGAATACCGGCCATATATCTCCCCCCCCCCTCCTACTTCCCACCTTCTCACTACCCGTAACCACGGTACCCCTTACGAAAGCCTGTGTTGGCATGCCCAGCTGGACTTGAGCCAAATATTGGCCACCCAATGGTACCACACATACACGCCACATTTCCCTTTTTTTTATATAACAAATCTCATGATATGTACCATGACGCTGCTGCATTGAACACCCCCCCTCAGCCCTTTAGCTTAAACCACGTTATGTGTATTTGGAAGAGAAAATAATAAAAAAAATACAAAAGCGAGAGATGAATCCTCCTTTTTCATATTTAATACTTTAAACCCCCAAAAACGTTGGAAAGGGTAGTTTTCTGAGTTATCTGCCATTTGCATTAATATGATGGTTAGAGAAGAGGGAAAGTTCTCATCGGTAATGGCTCGTTTCTGAGTGAGGGTGGTCATCAAACAACTCACCCTTGTCTTTCTATTGTGTCTTTCCTTTTTATTATTGGATAGGCCGTTACGCACCAGAAGATGCGTCTCTTAAGGGGTTGCAGTCCCGGAAATCGCGGGTAGAAAACAGCGCAGGTATATAACAGCGCAACCTCGTAGTCCCAAAATAGAGAATGTAGGCCCTAAAAAGGAGCGCAAGGGTACATTTGTACAGATCGCGCAAGTGTGTCGTGAACTTGTAGTCGAACTGTCTCTTCTTCAGAACAGAACCAGAAAGAGCTTTGTTTAGCCAGGTAACTATTTTACAGATCACTCAAGAAGTCTTAACGTGGCTTTCAAGCTATTGGCATGGAGTTTTAGGTTTGGTTAGATTAGAGGACAGTAAGATGCATCCAGCAGGAAAAAAAAGATGTGGTAGGATCTAATCACGCAGCCTTTGTAGACCCTATTGGTTTAATACAGATCTTCCCTGATATATATATATATATGAATAATTATTATTCGTATTTAATGGAAGGAAGACAATGATTCAGCGCGACATTCGTCGTTCATTCTTACTGTACACATCTACCAAAATTTCCTTCTCCTTTTACTTTTACCTGGTGACCTGGCGGTCTAGCGGTAAGGTGTTAGACTTCTATGCTGGCGGCCGGGGTTCAATCCTCGGTCCCGGCATGGATTTATCTGATTACCAAACCCTTCCTTCAGCTCTGACAAGACATCTTGTGAATGTGAGGAATGCCAGGCCTCCACCGTGGTTCGGATTCCACGTTAAACTGTAGGTCCTCCATTTCATCTCACAATCACCCTACCATTACACATTAGCGTAAGTGCGTATAGCCCGAACGGGTAGTAAGACGCGGTGCTAATAATAATAATAATACTTTTACCAATAAATAAATCTATGAACACCAACTCAGTTCAAATGAAAGTAATAACATTGTTTGTAAGGAGAGTAAATAATGTGAAAAACTGTCTAATGTATCCTCTAATACATGGCATTAAGAACTCTAAAATTCATTGCCACACTAAAAGAGTATGCCACCTATCCCTATTTAGAGGAAGCTCTATTCAGTCCCTTTCATTACACCATATATCTATCTTGAGTTAGATATAATCACTCCACCTCGTTAGAGCCTATTTCTAACTTGAGCTAGATATAATCAGTATAACTAATTTCACCCTAACCCTCCCTAGGCCTATCTTTAGCTAGTTATATCCATTCCCCTTCCTCACACCATATCCCTATTTTGAGCTAGAGCTAATCACATCACCTCATTACACAAGACTCGATGTTCGTGGGTTCAAGCCCAGCCGGTGTAGACGGATTTTCCTTGAGCGATAAAATATCCGTAGCACAACTTCCTTCGGAGGGTGAAGTAAAGCCGTCGGTCCCATATCAATTGGGGCATTAGTTCCCTTCACTTGGTTCAGAAAGTTCCGGTTAAACACCTCAAAGTGAATTTAAAAAACTATTATTACTGAACTGATTGATTTGTATCATAACACGACTTAACTAACATAAATATACAACAAACGCAACACAACACCCCGTCCATTAATACATCACTGTGAAAAAGAAACTTCATATTTTACCATTGATACATTTTTTGATCATGGCGAGGATTGAACTCGGAACCCATAGATCAGTTGTAAGACACGCTAATGACTGAGATAAGGCATCGGACTAAAAAAAGTGAATAGTAGTAAACTAAAAGTTATTTATTTTTTCTATCTACTTATTACTACTATTACCACTATCATAGTTTTACTGTCTTGGAATCGGGCTGTTTACAGACGTTAGTGACGTCATGGCCCATAACGTGGCCAATCAGCTAGTTCCTTCTCTGAGCTACGACACATTAGGAGGGGTGGGGGAGAAAAGGGGAAGAAAAGGACGCACGTCGCGGGAGGGGTAGGGATGAAGGGCAAAGTTACGCCATAAATTCGCAGGGGGTAAGACGCTAGGAGCCGCTATGATGGGGCAGCGTTCAAGTGAAAAGGACCCCTAAAGATTTCGTTAGTGACGGAGCGGTGGAATTCCTTACAGCTACGTCGGTTTATTATATCATGTTTTATGTAATCTTTGGAAACAGGTTGAGTAAGGCTGATTCAGAGGAATCGAGGGAGAACTCTCTTTAGAAAAAAAGAAATATAAAAGGACACCACATAGCATACACAGTTCACATACTACAGTATAATATATTCTATTATAATTAAAAATGACATTAAAAAAATCCATAAGCAACCCTTGAACATTTTGTTTCTCAAATTTGGTTTTTAATCATGTTGATAACAGATTACTTAGAAACAAATTTGTTCTACTAAAATCGCTATATACAATTTGTAAAATGTTTCAAATTTTTCAAATATCAGTCATAATTAAACTAAGCTCAAACGACATGATTTCAATAATACGAAAATACATACTGGTTTATCCTTTGATAAACTCACAATAAAAACATTTTGAACAAAATTGGTAGGGCCAGTTTTGGAACATGTCAGTTTTCAAAAACCAGTCGTGAATAAACTACCCTTAATTTTAGGTCTAAAATCAATTTCAAGATTAGAGTGAGGTATGACTATTAAAATATAAATATCAAGTTTGAATGAAACCCTTTGAACCATTTAGTATACAGTTATTGATAGAAACAGAATTTCTAGATCGACTTTTTTGAGTTAAGGGCTGGGGGGCACACTAAATTTCAAACTGCATTATTGAGTTTAGGTATAAAATGTTGACGACTTTAAGACTTTTTCTATATTTTAATCAAGTAATGGTTTAAAAGTAAAATCCTCTGGACAAATTGTTTCCTCTGATCAGTGTCGTGTCACGGAGTGTTGCCATGGTAAGCATAGCTAGTTTAAACTATACCTGTGATATGTTCTCATAACTCATTAATACATTCGTTCCCTAGGTATCAATGAAAATATATTCCTATGAGAGGTGTGCGGAGCAGAGATAATGTGTAAAATGGGTAAAATAATATATACAGTAGGGTGACCTGGCGGTCTAGGGGTAATGTGTCAGACATCTGTGCTGGCGGCCGGGGTTCAATCCTTGGTCCCGGCAAAGATTTATCTGTTTACCAAACCCTTCCTTCACCTCTGACAAGACATCTTGTGAATGTGGGGAATGCCAGGCGTCCACCGTGGTTCAGATTCCACGTTAAACTGTAGGTCCCTCATTTCATCTCACAATCACCCTACCATTACACATTAGCGTAAGTGCGTATAACCCGAACGGGTAGTAAGACGCGGTGCTAATAATAATAATAATAATAATAATATATACAGTAGCCCCATGGCTTCTTTTGTGCTGACTGACAGCTCACAACTGACTTCTGACAGTCAACATTCAGGCATATACCTAAATTTTGACTGTCAGAAGTGACAACTGCTAAACACATGTGTTTGAAGATCATATGGCTCAGCGTAGGGATACGTAATTTGGTCTGGTAACTTTTCAAAGCCGTCAGCTGTCAACTGTGAACTGTCAGTCAGCACCAAAGAAGCCATGGGGCTACTGTATATAAGTTACAATTTTAATAAATTATACTTGCCCTGAAAATTTCTCTACGATACTCCACTGCTTTTTATGGTGATATTTAGATTGAGTTTATATTGTGTGTTTGGACTACAAGATTATTTGATTATTAGTACCGCGTCTTACTACCCGTTCGGGTTATACGCACTTACGCTAATGTGTAATGGTAGGGTGATTGTGAGATGAAATGAAGGACCTACAGTTTAACGTGGAATCCGAACCACGGTGGAGGCCTGGCATTCCTCACATTCACAAGATGTCTTGTCAGAGGTGAAGGAAGGGTTTGGTAATCAGATAAATCTTTGCCGGGACCG
>CABFOV010001395.1:68041-79698 GCA_902141375.1 Timema poppense
ATCAGCGTAGGATCATGCCATCAAATTTAGAGTGACAAACTTGATATGCGTCGTGTCAGTGCAAAACTCGTGCCACGTTTGTTGACAGACGATCAGAAACAGACCCGTGTTGAAATCACCCAGGAACTGCTTGCCAATGACAATGAAAACTTCCTTAAGTACATCATAACAGACGATGAGACGTGGGTTTATGGCTATGATATTTAAACGAAGGTGCAGTCGTCACAGTGTGTGGGCAAAGGGTCTCCTCGTCCAAAAAAGCACGCATGAGTCGGTCAAAGATCAAGGTGATGTTGGTTGTGTTTTTTGACTTCAAAGGCATTGTCCATCAGGAATTTGTACCACGTAGTCAGATGGTAAACAAGGAAGTCTACCAGGGAATTCTAGCGCGTGTGAGGGATGCTGTGCGCAGGAAGAGGCTTGAGTTGTGGGGAAACCAGACTTGGATGTTGCATCATGACAATGCGCTGGCTCACGCGTCGCTCCTTGTCCGCAGATATCTAACAAAACATCACACTCCCATAGTGCCCCATCCACCGTATTCTCCGGACCTAACCCCAGCAGACTTTTTCCTGTTTCCCAAACTTAAAACCACGTTGAAGTGATGTCGTTTCTAAACCATAGAGGAGATTCAGGACAATGCGACAAGAGACCTGCGCGCCATCCCACAAAGTGCGTTACAGGAGGCTTTCCAAAAATTGAATCAACGTTGAGAACGGTGTACTGCCAGTAGAAGGGACTACTTTGAGGGTGACAGTGCCTAAAATGTTGTACAATGAGCAATAAAGATGTTATAGTAAAAGTTCGGTTTCTTTTTGAACACCCCTCGTATTCTACTCTTGCTCGAGAATGATGAATGTCAGATGAAGATAGGAGGCGAGTACCACTGGGTGTATGGAAGGAAGAGGGTGGGTTTGTGAGGGTGGAGAGATAATTCTTAAGAGAGAGAGAGATGAACAAGACTCCGGAAAAAGAGGACACAGTAGTCGTTGTCTTCATAGTTGTCGCTGTCTTGGACCTACTAGAGGGGTGAAGAACATAGAGACAAGGGGTGGGATTATTTCTAGAAGAGGGAACAAAACCAGTGTTGGCCAAAATTTGGGTTTTATTAATGAAAAATAGTATTTTGACGTTAAATAAGCAGTAGTATAAATCTAAAATTAATTTCAATTCTAATTTCAGCAGAAGATTTTCTTTTTTAACCATTACTCGTGTGTTTTTCTCGAACCAAATAATCTTTAAAATATTTAATGATTCGATATTTAAAAGATTCAAAGTATTTATAATTTGAAGGTTTGAAGATTTGAGGGTTTGAGGATTCAGGTTTTTGAGGATTAGAGTTTTTAAGCGTTCGAAGATTCGAGGGGTTGGGAATTCAAGTGTTTCAAGGATTTGAATATTAAGAAGTTTGATTAAGGATTCGAGGGTTACATTACTGATATAAATACTTTAAGAAATAAATATATAAAATCTATCTGAATAGTTATTTTATATCGCGTCAACCCCGGGTTACATTCGCATTTCACCACATCATAGTGCTAGAAATGAGGAAGATAGAGTTTGGATGGAAATATATCCAAAGTTACGTGGAGATAGGGTGGGATCATTTATTTTTAAAAAACTCGGTACAACCATTCGGGATTCGGGTCCTGACCTTCTCATCCCACCATTTAATACCAAACGACGGCGATGTGAATTCAGTGATGAGGGTTAGTTCTTTAAGCTCAAGGGGAAAAATAATAATAATGAGTTTCCCCTTTCCAGCCCAAATTAACTAAGGTTTATTTTAACATATACACTTTTTAGGAATCTACTCTAAAATCTATGTATATCTTATAAAAAAATTTTTTTATAATAATTTGAAAATTATTTTTAGTGTGTAACCATTTCGCTACATCGGATATTGGTATTTCTTAGAGATAGTAAATAATATAAAAAATTAAATACAAAAAAACGTAACCATATGGGCTGCAAATGGTTAAAAAATATACTCACATATTAATTTGAAAAAATTATAGGAAGCATCTTAGGGAAAAAAAGAGGGAAAATATCAAGAAGGATTCGATTGGAGAGAAAGTTAGAAAACTTAATACAACAATTTGAGATTTAATTCAGAGTTATCGGTCGAAGTCAAGTTGAACTCTCCACCATAGAAAAATGAATTCAATAAATTGGGGTCGGGGTGGATGAAGGATGGTTAAGCTGCTAGAAGAAGCTTTAAAACAACCACCCATAGGGGACGGCCAGACTTGGAGATCGAGCGAGTGACTAAAATATAAGATAGAACACATGGTTGTAACGAGAGGGGGCCAGACTGGAGCGAGCGACTATAATATAAAAATAGAACACATGGTTGTAACGAGAGGTGGCCAGACTGGAGCGAGCGACTGAAATATAAATAGAACACATGGTTGTAACGAGAGGTGGCCAAACTGGAGCGAGCGACTAAAATATAAAATAGAACACATTGGTTGTAATGAGAGGTGGCCATACTGGAACGAGCGACTGAAATATAAAATATAACACATTGGTTGTAATGAGAGGTGGCCAAACTGGAGCAAGCGCTTGAGACAGTACAGTCTAGTTTACAGGCGCTAGGCAATATTGTATGTTGGTTCATTGAGTGCTAGGGAAACTTCTCATATTGACAGTTTTATTACTATCGATAGGTTTGTAAAACTTTCTACTAACGGCCTAATTAATATATAAATATAAATATGTAAAACTGATATGTTAATATACTTCAATATTATAATCAAAGTAGGCCTTTAAAAATAAGAATTACCATTAACGTGGAGAGAGGATGAGAAAACCACAACAATAAATCACTTGTCAAAAACCACCCTCAGTTCACTGAGCTAAGATTCTAACCTTTGCCTCCTCGTCAACAATTACTATCGAGAAATATCTGATAATCAGGCGCTCGCTCGCTCGCTCGCTGGTGTTCTCACCAGTCTGACCACCCAGTCGCTCACTCGCTCGCTCACTCACACGCTTGTCAGTCTGGCCAAACCCTTAGAATTTTGTTTAAATATTTGGAAACTAAACGTGCAAATTATAAAAAGAACTTTCAGCTAACCAAATAGTTTCGATCTCTTCTAATTGGTCGTTGATATCCTTTCATTGCTTTTGTAAACCACGTCTTACTACCCGTTCAGTTTATTCGCAAACTCTTGTGTTACGCCATTTATCACTTGTTTAGAAAAGCATATTTAACATGATCTAAAATCCCTTTTCTCAGTTGCATTGTCACATGGTTTACGGTGTCACTCACACAATATACCAGAGTAAACTACTCTTATTAATATATCTCGAATTAAAATCATGATTCGGCCTGGAGGTATAACGATATAAAATATAAATATCATATTTGAGAGAAATCCATTAAACAATGTTGGCTGTCCACTTGCAAACAGATATGGAGACAGAGAGATATTGAGATAGATAGACAAACATGAAGAGAGATAGACAGATACGAGGATGACTTACAAACATGAGGTTAGGATGAAAGACATGGATATATACAGATATACATGGAGATAATAGACACACATGGAAATATAAAGACATACACAGGGACATAACAGATTTTGAAACCCAATTTTTGAGTTTGAGAGAAAATTAAACGTAGAGATGTATTATCTTGAGGTCAAAAATGTTCACGACGACAACACTTTCTCAATATTAGAAAGTAAAAGGGAAGTTTTTATATAAAAACCCATCACAAACGTTTGCTATTTCAAAGATTCTATTTTGGACATCACTGCTATTAAAAAAAAACATTGTATTTCTTACTCCCTTTTCCCTTTAAGAGAGGGTCGAGTTTTGATTGTGAAGACTTGCGTCTAGTTTTGGTAGACTGTTGGAGTGACAGTTTGCGATTTACCAAGATATGGCGGAGAGAGTGGGGTTGTGACTAAGGAGTGGGAGGGTGAGGGGGCGCGTCAAGTAGGGGTTGTTTCGCGAGTGTTGTGGAAACAACAGTAAACAGAGATAACACAAACACACACACACACACACACTTGACACATGATGTACATAACACAGATATTGCCTCTCCACTTGCTATGGTAGTCTCTTTTATTGGAGAAGGTCTCGCGTGGGTGGAGTAATTCTTTTTCCCTCTCATTTTCCGGTAGTTCAAGCTAGAAGACGTTTCTTGAAATGTTGTGACATTAAATTGAAAAAAGAAAAAAAAATCTCTCTATTGCTATTCATCTTATTGAGATATTTTGTGTATATGATGGAAATATTTTACACTAAAGGCGTCGGTAAAATAAATGGTACAGAACAGTCGTACATAATCTATCATTTAGACTGTTATAATTTGAGCAACAAAAAAAAAAAACCAAAATAAGTTGTCACCAAAAGAAAAAAAAAACTTTACAAATAACATCACTCTTTACTAATAAAATTTGAAGAAAATTGCTATAAAAAATAATAGTTGGTTAGAATTTTGTAAAAAATTAATTTTAACACTCAAGTTATTTTTCTAATTTTTTTTTTAGAAAAACCAGCATTTATTCTTATTTATAATAGACAAATAGCTCTTCGTGTATCAATAATCAGTCACGTATTAAACTACCCTTAAATCTAGAGATAATAATAATTTGAATATAATTTTTTAGCACAGTGTCTTCTAACGGGTTTGAGATTAGGGGGGTTGGATTTAAAGTGTACCAGCATTTGTGTGAGGCAAGAGGAAAACCATTTTGGAAAAACCACCCTCAGTATACTCAGCCAGAGTTTAAACCCTAATCTCCCTGCCATTGGCAGTATAGTCTATTGAGAGAGCAATGTCTTACACTATACGGACCATAATTTTCAATTAAATCCATCTTATTATTTATTGTTCCATCCCAGATATTGACAGATTTATAGACATACATAGACATAAATGTGAGCCAAATGTTTTTGGGTTTGGGGATAATTTCTATGTTTTTAGAGTAGGACATTAGGGTTCGTCAACGAGATATTCACCTTCTTCGGTGGCCACATGGTCTAAGGTGTCACTCTTGCAATAGACTCTGCTATCGATGACAAAGAGATATAGGCTCGATTTCCGGTCGGTGTATTGAGAGTGGTTTTACTAAATGATTTCCTCCCCCCCCCCTCTTCCTCCACGTGAATGCGGATACACGTCTTCAAAATTCAGCCTTCCTTATCCTTAACACATTAGAATTTTATTACATATGTTTATAACCTGAACATATAGTAAGGCGCGATGTTAAATAAGGCAACTACAAAAAAAACAACTGAACATTCCCGGTCTTCTACGAAAATTGGCGGATTGTCCTCTGTGACTGGAGCACCATATAGGTTTGGCTACTTTACCCCAATGAGATGCTGTATTGATAATGATGATGGTGATTATGCGGTGCCCTTAGAATTCTTAGACTTAACTTAAGCCCAATAACCCAGATCAAGGTGATCATAGGAACAATAATTCCCCCTTGGAGAAAAATACCTATGGTATCATTAGTAATCGAACCCAGGACCTATATATTAGTAGCCAAGAATTCTTACCATTAGACCAGGATGACAGCTCAGAGACAGATTATGAGTTAATATACGTCATAATAATGCGATATATATTTCTTACTATTACAATATTTTCTTTTTTATGAAACGTAAATACAAAGGGTTGGTCACGTGATGGGTGTGTGCCATTTGAGATTTGAAATGAAAACATTTCCTTGGAATATTATTTATTTAACGTTTCCCTAAAATTGTCCAATTAGTTTAATCCATTTAAGAACGTTGACACTAAAAGCAAATTAATTATGATAAAGCGTTTTACAAATATCAGTAATATTATAATTTTAATGTGTCGACTACAGTGCCTAGTGATTGAATATTTCACTAACGTTGTACTTCTTTGGTGCTGACTGACAGTTCACAGCTGACTTATAACAGTAAACATTTAGGTATATACCTAAATTTTGACCGTCAGAAGTAACAGCTGCTAAACACATGTTTTTGCAGATCATGGGGTTCGGCGTAGGGATATATAATTTGGTCTGATAACTTTTCAAAGCTGTCAGTCAGCACCAAAGAAGCCATGGGGCTACTGTAGGTATCCAATATTATTTATAACAGTAGAACAAGTGAATGATTTTGTGTATCCGGGCAAAATGTTCTGTAATAGTGGAAAGATAAATGGTGAAATCGACAGACGAGTGAATGCATCTCGGATAGTAGTTGGATGTATGTGGATTATTGGAAAGAATGAAGTAGTATCGAAAGAGGAAAATATGGCAGAATATGAAAATGTGTCAACGCCAACATTGTTTTACGGATGTGAAACATGCTTTTGTCAGGAGCAACACAAGATTAAGGTGAATGGGGTTGAAATGAAATATCTAATAAATATATGTGGGAAAACTCGTTTGGACAGAGTCGGTGATGCACGAGCGCTGAAGGAGTGCGGTTTGAAAGGAAATCCAATAGGTCAATGTGAAAAAAATGCCTTATGTTGGTTTGAGAAATATTGAGAGGATGATTGTGGATAATGTGATGAAGTAAATATATGAAGGTAGAGTGTGTGGATCGAATGAAAGAGGTAGGCCATATAAGACTTTCTAAAGGTGTGAAAAGAAAAACATTAAGAGTTTTAAAATAAAAGAGCACGTATGACTTGATGTATAGATGTTATTATTATTATTATTATTATTATTATTAGCACCGCGTCTTACTACCCGTTCGGGTTATACGCACTTACGCTAATGTGTAATGGTAGGGTGATTGTGAGATGAAATGAAGGACCTACAGTTTAACGTGGAATCCGAACCACGGTGGAGGCCTGGCATTCCCCACATTCACAAGATGTCTTGTCAGAGGTGAANGGTGATTGTGAGATGAAATGGAGGACCTACAGTTTAACGTGGAATCCGAACCACGGTGGAGGACTGGCATTCCACACATTCAAAAGATGTATTTTCAGAGGTGAAGGAAGGGTTTGGTAATCAGATAAATCTTTTCCGGGACCGAGGATTGAACCCTGGCCGCCAGCATAGAAATCTGACACCTTACCCCTAGACCACCAGGTCACCCAATGGATGTTGTTGAAACGAAGAGAGTATGCAAGGATAGGGAAGGGTGGAGAATGTTAGTGAGGATTGATTAAATGTGGAGCTATTATTTATTGAGCTATATCCACAGTTATTTGCCTATACCGTAAGGAGACGGTGGGATTAGTTATTTATGAATGTACGTATTTTAATTATCCAATATTACGATCAAAACTTTAACGAATACATTTCGTCCATTGATTAAATGCTTTGAAACCTTGACCTGAAAGTTTCACGGAAAATTATCTAAGAAATTTGAAGCTCTAAGAAATCCGGATGATTTTAAACATTATAACTACTTCCTTATTACCAGGCAAATATTAACTATAGCTTTGTTTGTTCTAGCTTCATCTTCATAACCGATTAGAGTAACAGTTTTTAATCGTTTCTCAGTAAGAAATAAATTGAACCAGCATCGATAGGCAAACGGACTAAACGTCAAGCTCTTCTAGTTTTCTAGTGACGAAAAGGTCTGGGTTTGAACCCCTTTTGAGTGTATTGAGAGGGATCTCCTTCCATTGTTTCTCAGTCACCCTCCACACAAATACGAATATATTTCTTCTAAGAATATACCTATCGTTTTCATTAATCCAAACTTGTAATTACACATGGATTAGATGATGTGTTTAAATAAATACAAATAAGGGATGGCTACACTGGTTACAGTAGGAGGTTGCATAATGTTTAATCTCATACCATGTACTAATTACAATTAGGGTAATCAAATCTCGTATATTTCGGTGGGCGGGACATGCAACGTGAATGGAAGATTCTAGAACTGTATTCAAGGTATTGACTGACCAACCTAATGTGAAAAGACCATTGGGAAGACCTAGATGCAGATAAGAGGATAAAATTAGAATGAACCATATAAAATAGGTCGTGATGAGGTGATCTGGATAGAACTATCTCAATATAGGGACACGGTATAATGAGGTAGACTGGATAGAACTAGCCCAAGATCGATAGGTGACCTGGTGGTCTAAGGGTGAGGTGTCGGACTTCTGTGCTGGGGTCCGGGGTTCAATCCTCGGTCCCGGCACAGATTTATCTGATTACCAAACCCTTCCTTCACCTCTGACAAGATATCTTGTGAATGTGGGGGAATGCCAGGCCTCCACCGTGGTTCGGGTCCCACGTTAAACTGTAGGTCCTTCATTTCATCTCACAATCACCCTACCATTACACATTAGCGTAAGTGCGTACAACCCAAACGGATAGTAAAACGCGGTGCTAATAATAATAATAATAATAATAATAATAATAATAATAATAATAGGTGACGTACTTTTGTAAGTGCTGCAAAACACCTTAGAATTCTTACCTCCACAGGTGTGGTGATTAAGTAAGCAATATTTCAACTAGTCGTGTAATGTTTACGATGAAACCTAGTCTCATAAATCATTAGGGTACAATTTACACAATAACTCAAGGGCCCTTCACTAAATAAGTCTATCTGTCCTTTTAATCAGTCTCTATGAGACACGAAATAGAATAAACAACAAATTATACACCACTTCTCCTAATGTGCGTTTCATCCCCTACCTTCCCAAACAAAAGAAAGCCCGCGCCTCAACTCATTCGTTGTAATATCACAAGTGGATATCAACCTACTACTAATTTTCTTTCTTCTATCTTTTCATTAGTTCCCTTTCACTTCCTAGCCCTCTAATTTCATTTCCGGTCAGCCATTAATTATGTCTCAAGTGTTTTACTAATCAATTTTTTCTTCAAAAGGATGTATCCGCAAACTTGAATAGTGTTGTCATTAATTTCAAAAAAAGTTTAAAGATACCAAAAAGGAATAAACTAAACATGCAACAATCGGAAGATTTTATCGACCGTCCGATATGCCTAGTTCTGATATTGAGGGTTTATTGAATCACCTGTGTGTCCAACTCTTAGATAGAGGTCTAATTGACTGTCAAATGTGTCTAGATCTGAAATATATGTCTGATTAAATGTACAATGAGCTTAAGGATGTCTTATTAAGATGGAGGTAACGCAAGAAAAGGGCAGTGTTTTTGCATTTTTCTATAAAAACTTTTTTTGTTCAAAATAAATCTAATATTTCTTATGTACAAGCATAAGAAATCAACTTTCTTCACATGGTAATTTCCACAATTATTGAATATCTGCCAAAAGCATAGCTGCATTAACTAACACCCATTTTAAATGAATGTAAACAGTTTTCATGAAATTCAAGTACACCATTAACAGGTGTTCAACAACTGTTGAGGTTACCATGTGTAGAAAATTGAACTATATTTTTGTATTGAAGCAGTATTTGATTTATTTTTAGAAAATTTTTTTTGCTATAAACACTGCAAAAACACATTTTCTTACATTCCCTGCAATTCCACCTTATGTCCAGTGTAACTAACTCTGACACATAAATGATTTATTATCCAATTTTTCTGACTCTGACATAGAAGGTTGACTAAATGTCAACTGCTCTGACATAGACATAAGGTTGTTTAGTTGTCCAATATGTCAGATTTTTACTAAATATCATAGCGTGTGCCAGAAGGTTTGAGGAAGAATTTTATATATTTAAATCTGCATCGCTTTTACTTGAGAGGGTTAGCTGATCATGTACCCAATATCATTTCTGAGGGAACTGCAAGATTTATAAAGAAAAGCTTTTTCTTCTTTATCTCTCAGTTAACTGTTGTCAAATCTCCTCGCTCTCAGTTATGTTTGGAGCTAGTGTTCTGGGGTAAGAAGCAGCTACTGGCAACCTTGTATAGCCAGCGTTGTGAAACTTGTCTTGTATTTTCAGAGAGATTAACTAAGTTGTTTCCCAATAGTAGACAAGCAGTTCTCTCAGCGATGATATCTATTGTAGTGGAGTTGAGTCTGATTCGGAAGTTGGCCAATCTTATATTGTAGTTTAATTTGACCTACAAGAGATAATCAATCATATTGTCCTTGAATTGAATAGAAAATTATGCATGATCTTAAAGTGAGTTTGAAAATAACTTTAAACTCTGGATGATGGTGTAGTATCCTTGAATCTTAGTAAAAATAAGTTTCTGATCATACAGACGTAGTTAGATCTGAATAAGTATTGTTGAACGATCCTACAATATGCTTAAATATTACTGATCATCTATTTAAAAAAAATCAAATTAAATAATTTCAAATATCCAAATACAAGACTCTAAAATGTTAGTGCCAACATCAATATTTATTATTTATTAAGAACATACAATAAAAATATGTGGTTTCCATCTTAGCTCAAAGAACTCCAAGCATGTATTTGTACGCCGCAAAAAAAATTAAAATGTCTTTTTGGTGCTTATTGTTAAGCACCGTCCATATAAATAACGACTTTTTCTCAGGAGAGATTCTCGACCTTTAAAAGAAAGTACTAAAGAAACTGTTGAAAAAAGTGGAACGGGCTATTGTGTGTCGAATGGCAAAGAAAAAAATATTCCCCCACCCCCTTCTTACTCCCTTTCCAAAAAAAGTGGATGGGGAGGAAAATGCATGTAAGGGAGTGATCCAAGTAATCACCTACAAAGTATCCACACACACATATATTCCACTCTTTCAAATCTTTACTCCTTCCCTCTTTCTCCTCGTTCCAAAACACCCTCTTCATCCCTTGATCAGTATACGACATTGGGTCTCTTTCCCTAACATCTCCTTCGACCCTCCCCCCTTCCCCTATCCCAGTTTCTAGTCAGCTTTCTCTATCCAAGAGAATTCACTCAATCACTTAGGAAATCTGCTCTAAGGACTTTCCACGCTGTAACTTTTTACTGTCGCAGTTAGAAAGATGTTTAAAACACGAGTTTCTTACTTTATTTTTATGAATCATAAAATGAATCTTCATAAATTTTCACAAGGGGAGGCGACACGTTTTAGAATTTGGAATTCGAGCAAGGGAAGTGGCAGGAAGCTATTTTAAACCATCAAATTGCTAAATTATGAAATTCTGAAGAAAAAAATTAGTAAGAATGTTTATAAGTACATTACTGTAGATTTATAGATTAGTGAGTCTCAAAATAATAATTCAAACTGAACGATTAGTCTAACTGATCTCTGCAAACCAGTTTACCCGAAAACATTTTTAAAATCAGTCATGGATATTGCGTAATTTGACCAGTACATTTTATCTTTATTTGAAATTTTTGGGGCAAAATCTATCATGCTCGTGACAAATATTCAAGAAATGGTAAAATAACTTTACGTAGAAAATTAAATAAACCAAACGTATCTACTAAAGATATTTTTATTTTGGCCAAAAATCTTTTCTCCATAAAACCTGTAAAAAAACCTGTAAACGGGTGTTACCTTTCAAAAGATCTTATCATTAAAAATCTTTTGTGTTAAGTCTTGTAGATTGAAATAAAAAGACAGTGTCTTGACAATATGAGGCGTGGCAAAGGCCAATTTCATATTAACAGTGAACAAAGATAGAACAATTTAAATTATTATCTGAGTCTTAAACAGTTCAACAAGTCAATATGAAAACACTAAATTATAAAACACATAAGCTGAGCTTTTATAAAACGTTGTTAACTGTCAATGGTAGGGGGTAGTGGTGAGGACGTGTGGGTCTGGTAAAGTGGTCATTGC
>CABFOV010001395.1:79783-94425 GCA_902141375.1 Timema poppense
GGGGGGGGGGGGGAGTGGATGGTTTATCTGTTTTCCTCATCAGACGACTTGATCCAGCCCAGAGTGCGTCGATGGCATCGGTGGCTTCTGACATACTCATTTACAAGAGACAATTAATGACCTCATCCAAGTCCGAATGCTCCATTTACTGAGGCTAGTAACCTCCTCCCCTTTTACAGTCCCCTTAATTTTCCCTGACATTATCCCTCCCCCCAACCAACCCCACTGAAGATAGGGAGAGAGGAATTCATGATAATCGATTAAAAAGTGCTGACTTCCAACTGCTATGAACAGGAAAAGGTGTTGTTTTTTTTGTTGATAGGACTAGAACGAGAATTTAAAGGTGACACTAGGATAGGTAAAGGGGTCTAAATGAAAAGTAATGTATTTAAAAATATTTCAAATTTACTTACCAATTTTAAAATTTAATACCAAATAATAGTTGTTGAATTCTGCCTTGAGCGTCAACCATCTCTTTCCCCACATCGAGCTCCATAGTATGGCTTGCTTCCTTCCTCAAGATTATTACATGTTTAGTCAGCTGAGATGAATCTCTTCATCTTGATGTTTATGTTCTAGATTAACCCTGAGTAAGTGTGTCTGACATGTTAGTTCAGTCGGTATCGTGTAAGTGTACTGAACTAATGGTCCTGGTCTCAATTACCAGCATGGATCAAACATCTATCGTCGATGAAACTGGGTTTTCTTCCTTCACAGTGATGAATTGAAGGCCTGGGGGCTGGGTGTTGTGTATGTTATAAGTTATGTTAGAAGTTGTGTTCTGATATAATCAGAGGGTTCAAAAAGTGTACGTAAAATACCTCAAATAAATACATCCTAATTTGTGTTTCTATAATGTGTTAATTTTTAAAATTCATCTAAGAAAAACCAAATAACTTGACTATCCACTTCAGTGGCGAAATGGTCTAAGGTGTCAATCTTGTGTTAGAGTGACTGCCCTGATGATGACTAGGAGATCATGGTTTGAGTCTCTGTCAGGTCTATTAGAGGTGATTTTTTCCAAAATTGTTTTCCACTCTCCTTCCATGCAAATGCAAGTCAAGTACCTCTAAAATGCTTCCTTCCTCAGCCCTACGCCAGTAGAGTCATTATCATGTATGCGTATAACCTGAGCAGATAGTAAGACACGGTGATGAAAAACTCTTTAATATAAAATAGGTTTAGTGAAACTAGTATTTATCTTAGATGAACGTTATAATATTCATGGAATTTGTTAGTACCAGATTACAGAGTAAGTATTTGAATTAAACCTGATATAAATTGCAGCCCCATTTTCTCACCATATAATTGCCTAGCCCAGATTTAAAAACTCCCTTTGTTCTCAGCAAATCAACACCCATTGGCGTTTAAAGCTTCAGGTGTGGAATTATATATTTTGTTATAATTAGTACTCATATTGTAGAGCTACTAAAACCTATTTATGATACAATCCGTAATACACATCTGTTTGAAAGGTAATATTTTTATCCCCCGCGCGGTGCTAGTAATCTAACTTGAATTCGAGAGCTTTTTGTTAATAAAAGCTCCACATTATATTTCAGGAATGTTCATAGTTATTTTAAAATTCACACAGTTAACTTAACTGAGGTTTTATTATTATTATTATTATTATTATTATTATTATTATTATTATTAGCACCGCGTCTTACTACCCGTTCGGGTTATACACACTTACGCTAATGTGTAATGGTAGGGTGATTGTGAGATGAAATGGAGGACCTACCTATTAACGTGGAATCCGAACTACGGCGGAGGCCTGGCATTCCTCACATTCACAAGATGTCTTGTCAGAGGTGAAGGAAGGGTTTGGTAATCAGATAAATATTTGCCGGGACCGAGGATTGAACCCCGGCCGCCAGCATAGAAGTCTGACACCTTACCCCTAGACCGCCAAGTCACCGGACTGCGGTTTTAGGTTGATTATGTTAGTTTTAGATTTAGTTGATTCTTCATTTAAAATCAAAATGTTAGTCTCTTTACTTTAGCTTTTATTATTATTATTATTATTATTATCCATCCACTGTTCGAAGATCCATCAGATGATTGGGTAATATACGGCTGTTAAATTCCCTGATTAGCATGGTCTACGATCTGTCAACTCTGGTAAAAGATCTGAGCAGCGACAACGATGTGCTTAATTCCCAAAGTTCGGAGCTTTTAGCTTTCAGGACCCCGATTAGCTTGGCTTCAGTCGGAACGCAATGCTCCTTATCTTCACAATCTTCTATTCGAATTGAATCTTCACCATCTACATCTCACCTCCCTTACTACCCTAATAGACTAATACTACTCGGTGATTTTAACTGCCCCAAAAATATCATCATGCTCATAGGATTTCGCATTTTTACATTAAATTAAAGGCTACTCAACTTCTATCTTCAGCTAACATATTAGGATTAGAACAGCTTAATGAAGCTTATAATGACACTAACCTCCTTGACCTTGTGTTTGCTCATTTCAACCATCCCTTAGTAACTCATAGCTCTCAATTACTAGTGAATATTGATATAGCTCATCCGCCCTTATTGATTTCACTAGATGTACCTATTACTACTAAAATTAATGACACCCCACCGCATATATTGACTATGCACCTGGTGATAACCTTAATTAATCTTTACAATGACCTGGCCACTGCTGATTGGTCTTGTGTTTATTCTACTATGGGTGTTAATTTGCCTGTAGATAATTTTATTAATATAGTCTAAAGGAAAAATCAAAACACATATTCCTCAAATTACTATTCTTAATTCAGCCAAATATCTGAATTTGTTTTCTTATACTCTTAAATATATATATTAGGAAACCAAACGAATTTTTTCAAAAAGTTTAATCTAACTAATAATGGTGTATTCTATTCACACTATTCTCACTTTTGTAATTTAACTAAAAATACTTTGATAACAGACATAGCCAATTGGATTAACTCAATAGAAAATAGTATTGAATGCAAACCCAAGGAATTTTGGAATCTTGTTAAAAATAATCGTTTGAATAAAGTTTCCCCACCTAACCTAGAAATTAATGGCAAGTCTATAGCGGATTCTTTATTAATTGCTAATGAGTTTTGGGACCTACTTTCATTCCATTTATAATTCAGCCTTTTCGGTCTTACCCTGCCCCGTTATTGAAAGTAGCGCGCCCTTGTATCCTTGCCACATAACACCCTTGGATGTTTCTAATGCTATAACAAAGTTGAGTTATTCTAGACCTGCCGGGACAGACGGAATTTCAAGTTTTATTGTTGGAGGCTGTGCCAGCATTTTCTGCCCTTTGTTAGCCAATGTCTTTAACATTAGCCTGTCAAATGAAACTTTTCTTGATACGTGGAAACAATCTGTTGTCACACCTATTTATAAAAAAGGGGTAAAAATAAACGTTTGTAATTATAAACCAATTTCTCTGTTAAACACTTTCTACAAAGTATTCGAGAAAATAATTCATTAGCATACTTTCCACCAGCTTAAAAAAAACTTTCAGAAAAAAAATATGGCTTTATAAAAATAAATCTACTGTCACTAATTTAGTAGAATTTCTTGGTTATGTTGCCCCTCAAGTCTCTGCCCTAGGTAAGGTTGATGCTATTTTTTATTTATTTTTTGGGACCAAAGTAAGGCATTTGACTTATGTCAGCATAGTTTTATTCTCTCTAAACTTGGTAATTTTGGACTTCCTCACTAACGTGTAAATTGGTTCAGCAGTTATTTGCATGAAAGATCGTTCACTATTAAAATTGATTTACACACCTCAAATATACTTTTAGCCCCCTGTGGTACACCACAGGGTTCTAATTTAGGTCCTCTCCTATTTAATGTGTTTATTGATGACATTGGTAAATATTTGAACTCATCTAGCTATTTATTCTTTTCTGATGATGTAAAATTATTTAAAACTATCAATTCAATCGCAGACTGTAAGATTTACAAAATAATGTAATTGATATTCAACAATGGTCTTTGCAAAATCTAAGATACTAAGAAAACTAATCCTTTTATTTTTACTTATAAATTGGGCAATGACACATAGTTTACATCTTTTATATTAATTATCTTGGTGTTCTCCTGGATAACAAACTTTATTTCCACTTTAATGTTGACCATGTAATTTCCCATTCATTGAAATTACTTTAACTTATTAATTTTATTACTTCATCATTTAAGAAAGTTGACTGTTTTGTATGTCTGTACTACGCCCTCTTTAGATCTAATTTAGAATATGGTACTGTTGCTTGGAATTCCATTACCTTAAATGACTCTCTTAGGTTGGAAAACATTTTAAAAAAATTGGTCGCTTTGTGTTATGATAAATTCTTTACTAACCGGATTCATTATGATTATGACAGAATTCGAAACTTCTTAGGGCTCCAAACACTCTCCTTGCGTAGACTTTATTGTGACGCCCTTTTTGTTCTTAGTATTTTCAATAACAAAATGTATTTCAAATCTGCCCTTGATCATGTAGGCGTTTATATCCTTTTTCGTGCTTCTAGTAATCCATTTTTATTTTCTCAATAGCTCTTATAAGGTGAGCCCTATAGGTCATTGTATCCATAGCGCCAATCCTAGATTTGTTGAATTAGACCTTTTTCAAAAAAGAAAAGCTAAACTCAGAAAGTTATTTAAGGAAATCCCATATCAATAATTTATCATGTAGAGGTTCTGCCAATATAATTTATATTCACAATATTTTGAATTTTTTAAAAATATTGTTACAACTTGTAATCATTATTTACTCATTTGTTATTATTGATATTTTTTATTCTTACCATTAATTAATTACTGTTTTCATTTTTCGGAACTATTCAACAGTATATAAAATTATTTAGCTATTATTGCTTATCTTAATCTCTCGTGTAAATATTTATATTTATAAGGTAATTGTGTACTTTTCAGAGCTGGCCTGTTAATAGGTCTTACGACTGTTGGCCAGCACTATTATAAAGGAAATATAAATTGAAATTGAAATTATTATTCTTTTTAAGTTAAAAAATAAATTCAGTTTTTGACATTTTAATTTCGGTAGACCAAGCAATATTCGATGCTGTTTTGAAATCCCTGTCAATCATTCTTTTATTCACACCCAACCCTCTCTAAAAAAAACATCAACGAGAATAATCCCGTCATTCTCTTGGGAGTTGAATCGGCGAGGGGGTGGTAAGGGAGCAAGGACGTGTGGACGAGCCATTAACGTTAATGGCCTATATACTACAAGCTGCTTTAAAATATTAAATGCGATTACGCTCTTTTATGAACATTCTGCCATATTGACGAAACATAAAAGTGACGTCATTAATATAGCCATGGCTAATTTTTAAACGAAAAGAGAATTAACAATGGATGAACGAGTCTGGGTTTTATTTTGGGTTAAAAGGGAACAGAATAAAAACCTAATGATTTATTTCAGGTTATTATTGAAATGAGTGGCTTTATGGTGATTTGACGTTTATGATCAACGCCATTTAGATATTTTGTTTAATTTCAGAAAGAAAAGAAAAAAACCATTTGAATCTCGTCAAACATTTTAATAGGCAATAACACTATTCCCACGCTCTGCTGAAGGGATACTTACTACCCACACAGGTGGTTACGTCGCGTAAGGCGTCGGGATCACAATATACTGGATTTGCTGAGCCCAAGGAAGCCTGCATTATGATCTCTAACAGATATACTTAGGACAGTACTGCCATCTTTATTTTAAACTGATGCAAATGCACTTCCTCTAAGCAATCCTTCTTACCCGTACCCGTTAGATTAAGGTGGAAATAACGTTAGTGAAGAAATAATTAGAAAATAAATAATATTTTAGTACCCCACAAATACCCTTAACAGTGCATCCCTGGACTGCTGATGACGGGAGTTCAGGGCTCGAATCCAGGATAGTTCAATTGAGTGTTTCTTCTTAAAATCGTTTCCCACTCTCTTCTCGCACAAATGTGATTAAAATACCTTTAAAATTCTTTCTTCCTCATCCCTACTTTGTTTTTAACATCATTTCTTACTACCCGTTCGGGTTGTAGACTTATATATTAATTACGCTAATGTTTTAGGGATCAGAAAGATTATATATGGAGGAAGTGTACCCGCATTTGAGTGGAAGGAAAGTGGAAAAACTATTTTGTAAAAAAAAACTCGGTATATCCTACCGAAATATGAACCTTGATCTCCCCGTCATCGGTAGTATAACCAATTTCGAAAGTAGCGCGCTAGACCACGTGGCCACCGAAGCAAGTCTTATCCCTAATAAAATAAAGTAATTGATATATATTATCAGAACAATGAGTAAGATGGTTTGGAAAAAAAATCGGTTCTAAGAAATTAAGTGGTTAAAATTTTAATCTAGAAAACCCAGGAATTTTGGGTAGTGGTGATGAAATGTAAAGTAAAATAAAAAAATAACCAGGTCTTACTACCCATCTGGGCTATGCACATTTTTCTACAGTAATAAACCCTTCCTTCACCTCTGACAAGACATCTTGTGAATGTGAGGAATACCAGACCTCCACCGTGGTTCGGATTCCACGTTAAACTGTAGGTCCTCCATTTCATCTCACAATCACCCTACCATTACACATTAGCGTAAGTGCGTATAACCCGAACGGGTAGTAGTACGCGGTGCTAATAATAATAATAATAATAAGCTACAGTAATAAATTAGGGATGAAAAAAATAGAATTTATAGTATGCCTATAGCAGTACCAATTGTCAAATCACTATAGCATCACTCTTATGTTAGACTGTACTACATGTGACAAGGTCAGAGCTCAAACAACATTTAGTATCGTTCAAGGTGAGATTTGAAGCCCGATATCTTCATCATTGGAAAAATAAGACTAAATGAGCATAGTTCAAGCACCCGCCGCTAAGTGTGTAAACTTATATATGGGTTAATAATAATAATAATATTTAGCACCGCGTCTTACTACCCGTTCAGGTTATACGCTTTAAGTACTAATTACTATAATGGATTAGGAATTGGGGAGGTTGAATTAGAGGAAGTGAACCCGCATTTGCGTGGAGGGAGAGTGGAAAACCATTTAAGAAAAACTAACCCCTGTTCACCTGACCGAGATTCGAACCTCGATCACCCCATCCTCAGCAGTCGAGCTCAACACGACAAGCGCGTTAGCCAACTACGTCACTGAGGCGGGTTATATGTAGGTTAAGATCTTATAGTTTTGTTTAGAAATAATCTAAGCTTAACACTGTTTAAGATGAGTTGGAAAAAGAAGCAAGTCAAGACCAGTGTTTTTGACAATTTTATAGCAACATATTAGTTGGCCAAAATAATTAAAATATTGCCCTAGTAGAAACATAAACTTTTATTTTCTTAACATGGTAATATCAACAGGTTGGTGAATATCTGTAATGAACATAGTGACATTGGATGACAAACTTTTTAAATTAAGAGATAAAATCGTCATTAAATTTTAGGACACTCTTGACAGATATTCAAGATCGGTTGATATCACCATGTGAAGAAAATTTGATTTGATTTATTTGGCCAAAAAACATACGACGAAGAAAGTGATATCCAATCACAGACATACAAGAATTTTTCGTACTAAAGGATATAAATAAATATACACATCTAAAAATACAATTTGAGTAATTTTCTTCCAGGTGAGCGTTGCTGAGATTTTGAGCCAAAGCCTTCCCCCTCCCTCCCTCCACACCCCCTCTTAAACTTGTGGGAAGGTCAAGTTCACCAGACGAGCTAACTTACATTGAGATGACATTTTTATTATGTCAAATTTATTTTTGAACAACAATCCATACAATGAATATATACAAACACTTAAGTTCAAAATATGGGATATTTTAGATAATTATAAAATGTCAAATAAAATATTAAAATTAAATATATAAATAACAACCTTTAGAATATTTAATAAAACTTTTACTTAAGGCTAAAATATCATGGTAAAATTATTAGTTTTGTATGTAGAAGTAAGACATTAATGGAAGTTAAATTAATTTGAGCTATATATTAATTATTGCACATAAATTATACAAATTATTATTACGTATCAGATTTATTTATCAATTAATTCATAGTAAAATTATAATAGCATAAAAAAATCAATAGCTGTTTTTATTTTAATGTAGATTTAGCTCTTGACATTTGTGTCAATAATATTTCTATTTCCTAAATTTAACTTATTATGGAACATTATTTTTCAATGGTATCATTTTAAATACTTTTTTATTATTATCTGGTGTATTTTTATCTTTTTAATCAATAGAAAAAATATAAAATTTCTAGGTCTTGAATTGTAGTTCTAAAAATAAAATCTCAATATTCAATAATACAAACTTAAGTTTTCTACAGATTTCTGAAAATTCGTGAAATTGCCTAGTATAATATAACTGAACAAACTTTTGTTTTAATGCATTTACTTAAATGGGACATCCTGATTATTGATTTACTTTTTATTATTCTTATATTTCACTGCATTAGCATGATTAGCTTTGTTAGTTAATTGAATCTCTTCATCAAGGAATTAAATGTTTGTTATTAATTTTGTCATTTAATTATTATATAATGAATCAAATTCAATTGGTTATAAAAGATTTGGGAGTTTTAATTATATTTTATTTATTTAATTTAATAATATTTCCAACTTATTTGTTTTGCTTAGTTATTTGAAAGTGATTATTTGGCTAGAAATGTATGCCTTAGTTATAAAATAAGTAGTCATTTAAAATTAATTACTTTTATTGTTTTTATTACAACTGACTCCTTATAATCTATTCTGTCACATTTCCTCTACACTTCCTGCATACACAAGCTGCAACTCTGTTAGCAAACTGTAGGCATTTAGGAGACTTTCTTTTGGCCTCTTGAAGAGGTCTATGGCGAATTCCTTCCTCAGCGTCTCCCTGGTCAGGGGATGCTTTCGCATGAGTCACAGAACTGATGAAATCCCTTTGAAAAAATTAGAAAATAGGTACAAAACATGACGTTCTCTACGTTTTAATATGTTACATTTAAAACATGGATTAACTTAGACTCATTTGATTAATATGCAAACACAATTTGAGCTACTCAAATAATATTTTAGTGTTGTCAATTAAGTTTAAAGCAGGTCTTGTTTTAAAATTATTTCTTATTTGACATTATAAAATCGAAAATGATTAATTTCTTTACTTAAAAAAGTAGGTCCCCTCCACCTACTTTGAGTTCTATCAAATTATTTTAATTAAACCCTATCCCTCTCTTGAGATAGTTCTACCTAGTCCACCTCACTACACCCTATTCCTATCTTGAGCTAGTTCTATCAAGTTCACTTCATTAAACTCTATCCCTATTTTGAATTAGTTCTATCCAGTCCATATCATTACACTCTATACCTATCTTGAGCTAATTCTATCCATTACACCTCATTACACCATATCTTTTACAGGTACATTCTAATTTTATCCACCCATATAATCTAGGTCTTCCCAATGATCTCTTCCCATTGGCCCTACCAGTCAATATCTTAGAAAAGGTTATAAGTTCTTTTATTCACGCTTCATGTAATTCTAACTACAGCATTAGAGATTTGATTACTCTAACAATATCTGGTGATGATAACTGGATAAATGTAACTCATAATTATGTGACATTCTCCACTCTCCATTATCTTTATAACTTTACTTGTACTAAATATTTTGACCCATGTGTAAGGCTTAAAATGAAGAACAGAGTCCGTAAGCTACTTTATAGTATTCTGAAAATTGAAAAATGACACTTGAACACGGGAATCGAACCCATGTTCAGGTGTCATTTTTCAATTTTTTAGACTATGATATCTGTGTGGAGTGATCCCTCACTAAATTCATACATAATAGCTTTGGCTATTTGATTCTTACTTTATAGTAAATTAAATCAAAATACGGTTCTTCCTGGGAAAATCTTACAATAATTCAATCTTAATATAAATTTTGCTAATTTAAGGAAATAGGTCCAAATTTCCAGCACTTTCAGAAGGTTAATTTATTAAAATAGACCTTAAGCCTACTGACCTGTTTGGTATGCCCACCAATGTGTATCTACCTCTTCTTCTGAATCTAACACGATAAGGGTCAAAGCAGCCGGAATCCTGAAATATTATGAGATCATTCTCACTTTTCCATCTTCTGAATAAATTAGTTCTCACTTGAGGCATGGTTCCTTGTGCATATAAATGTCACGTATCTCTAAGAATACTGGTTTGTTCTCTTAAAAACAAAATGGTGTCGCTTTTATAAACATACATGTGAATATGTAAGCTTCTAAAGTAGCAAAATAAGGTTAAAATGTTATTAATAAAGTTTCCATGGAGATTTGTATTTATTAAAATGCAAATGTGATATTGTTTTCACGTGATTTTATATTTCCGATTGTTATTAGCCCTACTTAAATATGTATGCTGGCTAGCACTATACAGATAAATAGATACATAGATAAAAAGAAACATCTTTCATTGAAAAAATTATAAATTCTGCAGATGATTTAGTAAACTAATGTAAATAAGTACAGCCTATTTTTAAATTATACGTCTAGGTAGATTATCTGATTTTCTGATTATATAGGTAATAAAATGAGACAATAATAAAATAATAAGTTATGTTTCAAAATACCTCTTAAAAACTAACTTTACTTTGGATATTACTCTTAATCTCAACATAGACCTACAATCTTTGGGTCTATATATTTACAAATTTAGTAGATGGACAATTTAGTAAACAAATAAATTAACTTTTTTATAGCTAACTGGATTCTAACTAAGATCCACAATGTTTGTGTGAAACCAATCTTCCAAATCCACAACATAAAATAATATTAAATATATTATTACTGTAGTATATAAAGCGTTTTAAAATTGAAATTAATATTCATTTTCTCACATATACCGTACTACTTGCTAAATATTTTACTTTCCCCCAATAACGAAGAGCTTAGTAAGTATTTCAGATGTTTGCTTTCCAAATAAGGAAAGAGAGAAAGGGATTTTCTCCAATATTGAAAAACTGAGCTGGAGGGTCCTGGAATACTAAGTTTTTTCAATATTTATCGACTTGTATAGACAGTTTATCATGTGTAGAAGCTAACATACGCTCATGATTTATGGTACAAAGTATGTGATATTGAAAAAGAAGAATCTTGAAAACACATATGAAGTGAATTTTCTTTTACTACTATCTTTATTTTTTTTTTCATAAATATGCTTTCTTTTCTTTAGTACAATTTTATTATTTGCTTTATACTACATTCAGAAGAGGTCGTCTTTGGAATTTTATTGCTAAAAATACAGGTTATAAGTTTAATAAATTATACGAACAAAGCGTTTTTAATATTAAACTTTCATATTCATATTAAATAAAAATTGTATAGTCTCGATTAAAACCTTTACTTTTTTTAGCACCACGTATTAATTACTTTTCAGGTTCTACGCGTATGTACTAATTACAAAAATGGGTTAGGGATTAT
This sequence comes from Timema poppense, assembly GCA_902141375.1. Taxonomy (NCBI): domain Eukaryota; kingdom Metazoa; phylum Arthropoda; class Insecta; order Phasmatodea; family Timematidae; genus Timema; species Timema poppense. The sequence continues at coordinate 91,259 of CABFOV010001395.1, forward strand.
AAAGGCCTGGTTTAGAGGAAATACACCCGCATTTGCGTGGAGGGAGAGTGGAAAAACTTTTAGGGAAATGCACCTAACCGGGAGTAAATCCACATCTTCGTCTTCAGCAGTCTAGTCCAACATGATATTAGCAGGTTAGACCACGTGGCAACCGAATCGGGTTCCTTGACTGTGGGGAAATATAATTATTAATTATATATATGTTGTAATGATTACATAGATATTAGAACGTGTATACCATATGATTATATTTCAACGATTATATATAATGAGTCTTATGTACTTATCTTAAGAATCAATAATACGGAACTTCGCACGAACTTTCTCACTCTATTTTTTAGAAATTGAGATATTTACTCAAAATTCGTAATACAATATACGCAAGCAAACCTGAAAACAAATTGCGCTATACATACGTAAAACATTTTTTATTCGTGGTTTTAAATTTCATAATTTTAATATTAAAGAAAAAGTCTATTTCTCAAAATCAGCTCTAATGATTTTGATCAAAATCCATATCCAGGCGTTGATTAAGATTATAAATAAACTGGCTATTTTTATTTTCCCATGAAAATTAATTTTAGGGCGCTATAAAATGTGGAAATTTCCGTATCTCAGCAACTATTTGAGATAATAAATAACTTATCATTGATAAATTGTAGTACCATTAAAAATAAAAAAACTTTTATATGAAATATATGTTTATAAAATCAACAGTTTCTAAAATATTTGTAAATATATTAATACAGTTTTGTGAACTTTAGTTTTAAAGAGATGCAACTCAAATTTTAATGCAATAATAATCCAAAGCCATAGAGAAATTAAATATAATAAGTCCCTCAAAAAGTTTGTTATTTTTCCTTAAACCTTTTAGGAAAAATATTTGTACAACATTGATATAACTCTATTTTAGACTCAATAATCAATATTTATATTTTTTACTGGCCAAAATTTAAAAATGAGGAATTTAATATCAATGCTATGATATGAAGATGTGCAACACTTAATAAATTGTCAAAAAATTTAACCTGAAGTTGAAATTTTAATACAAAGTTTTGACACTTGTGGCCCCAGTATTGTTATTTTTTATCGGTCCAAACATACAAATAAGGACATTAATTCTTTAAAAACAAAATTATAAAATTTAAAACCGGGACTAAAAAAAAGTTTTACAAAAGTATAGTGCAATTTATGCTTGGGTTTGCTAGTGTATATTATTTCGTTTCACATATATTACAAGTTTTGATTAAATATCTCCATTTTCTAACAATAGAGAGAGAAAGTCCGTGCGGAGTTACGTAACTTTTTTTAATATTGATGATTGTGTTACTAAAGTTTCCTAAACATCATAATGCATTGAATTTTAAGTAGGCCTATATTTATCTTCCAAAAAGAAATGGAAGCCTTATTAATTTATTTTTTGTGAGTTTCCCTATTAGTTTTGTTTCTAAACAACCGAACAGTACTAAACACACAAGAGCCCTTTTGTATATTATCACTTTAACATCGTGTATCCAAAGAAAAAAAGATGTATGTATAGTATAAATAGAGCTTTTATCCTCTTTAAAAAATATGTATGGTATACCACGCATGTTAGAGATCCCTATTTATAATTAAATATCAAGATGTGGTGTCATATTATCTTCATCTTATATTTTCATACCCCTCATCTCCTAAATAACATCAATAAATAGCTACATATTTCAAAAAACGATGATTTTTCCATGGGGTTAATTTTAATTTTTACCAGCTTTGGTGGGCGCGTGGCCTAAGGCGCTACGCCTGTAATATACTTGATGACCGAAGACGAGTATATCGGAATTCAATCCCTCTCAGATAGGATTCCACGTTAAACTGTAGGTCCTTCATTTCATCTCACAATCACCCTAACATTACACATTAGAGTAAGTGCGTATAACCCTCACGGGTAGTAAGACGCGGTGCTAATAATAATAAACAACATATCTTGTTTAACTGTGACTGGGTGGTCGGGGAATAAGTTTAAAGGTGAGTATATATTTCTTTCATAAATAGTTTTTCAATCTCACTCAAAGCAAATGTGCCTACATTTACTTAAAAATATTATCCTCATAACATTATTGTTAGTATGCAGCTAACTTTGAGGTGTCGTAATAAATAAAACACGAAAAAATATATCGTAGAACACTCGATCTATTCTCCATAAAGTCAGATACCGTAGCTCAGTAGGTAGTGTTTCTTTGATCAGGGTTCCAGATTCGATTCCTGTTATGGACAAATAATTTCTCATAGGCAAAATATGGGTCTCCCTTTCACCATTTTAAATTAACGGTTGAGAGTTGGATGTTGTGTTTGTTCTAGATTTAATTTATTTTATAAGTCAAGTGCTGATTTAATCGGTCCGTATAGAAAGTGCATGTTAAATACCTTAAATATATTAAAGAATGAAGTTCCGTCCTAAAGGATACAAGTTGATTAAACCCAGACAAGCAACAATTCCGATTTATGGTGCAAATACATATTTTTTTCTAACAATTTATTTTTAAAATTGAGATTGTCATCTAACGACTTTTTTAAATAGCATGATTTAAAGAAAAAAATATTTATTATAAATCATTGGTCTATAACCCAAATTAGTAGAATAAATAGATTCACAAACTCTGGGTTTGTTGTGGGCCACAGTTTATAGAGAAAATATTTTACAGCACGTCTCACTATAGCCCTTGGAAACCTAAATCACATTAGTGCGTGAGGGATGAATAATATTTAATTTAAAATAAATCTATCCGTATTTGATTGAAAGTAATTTGAAAAACCATTTTGGTAATAAAACCCTTCCTCCGACCTGCCCAACACTGTCAAACTAGAACAGAAGAGCCAGACTTTTTTGTCCGCGTGAACACCGTTGTAGATCTATATAAGCTATTTAGTGCTATGTATTTAAAATAATTAATATATATTCAAAATATTATTTTTACGTAAGTTATCTAAATACTAGAAGCAATATTTGTTAAATAATCTAAATATAAACTACCACAATGAAGTACTTAAAGTTATAAAAAATAGATCACGGTTTGAAATAATTTTAAGTGTTATTTGATAAAAAATATGTAAACACTAAATTTTTTTTTTCACTTATAAAACGGTTAATCCAGATAGTGATATCAAAGTGTTAAAGAAGAGTTGGG
>CABFOV010001395.1:96069-117373 GCA_902141375.1 Timema poppense
TTTTTTTATAATAAAGACTGTCTGTTTGTCTGTTTAATCTTAAGAGTGTGTGTAGTGTGATAAAAAATGAAGAGAGAAAAAGAGATTTTCTCGAAATCGACTCGAACAATTTTGATTAAAATGCGTATTTAAGAAATGAATAAGATTATAAATAAAATGACTATTTTCATTTTCGCATAAAAATGACTTTTAGGTTACTTTACATAAGCGGAAATTTCTCTATCTCCGCAACTATTTGAGGGTGACCTGGTAGTCTAGGGGTAAGGTGTCAGACTTATGTGCTGGCGGCCGGGGTTCAATCCTCGGTCCTGGTAAAGATTTATCTGATTACCAAACCCTTCCTTAACCTCTGACAAGACATCTTGTGAATGTGGGGAATGCCAGGCCTCCACCGTGGTTTGGATTCCACGTTAAACTGTAGGTCCTCCGTTTCATCTCACAATCACCCTACCATTACACATTAGCGTAAGTGCGTATAATCCGAACGGGTAGTAAGATGCGGTGCTAATAATAATTTTAATAATATTTGAGATACTAAATAACTTATCATTGCAAAATTGTACTACTATTAAAAATAACATCTTTATATTAAATATAAATTTATAAACCCAATAAATTCTCAGATATGAGCAAATATATTAATACAGTTTTGTGAGCTTTAGTCGTAATAAGATACTATTTAAATTTTAACTCAATAATTCTCCATTACGATAGAGTAATCAAATACAAGTAAGTATTTCAAAATGTTTATGTTATTTTTCATTTAATCTCTTAGGAGAAGTTTTTGTACAACAATTACATATCGCCTTCATATTAGATTCAAGTCAATAAATATATATTTTTACTGATCAAAATTTATAAATGAGGAATTTAATAGCAATGCGATGACCTGAAGATTTGCAATACCTAATAAGATGTTAAAATTTTAACCGTATGTGGAAATTTTAATATGAAGTGTTGACCATTGTGGACCCAATATCGATCGTTTTTATTGGTCCAAACATACAAATGAGGACATTAATTCTTTAAAAATAAAATTATAAAATTTAAAGCGGATATTCAAAAAATGTTTCACGTAAGTATAGTGCAATTTATGCTTGGGTTTGCTAGTGTGTTATTTCGTTTCACATATATTACGAGTTTTGTGTAAATACCTTCTTTTTTAAAAAAATATTTTAGTGATAAGTCCGTGCAGAGTTCTATACCATTTATTTTCCTTTGGTTTTGATCTTCTAATATTATTCAAAATCTGCTTTGGTGGCCGGGTGCTATATAGCACGCTGCTCTCTTAATAGAATAGACTACCGATGACAGAGAGATCAAGGTTCGAATCTTGGTCGGGTGAACTGAATAAGGTTTTTCCACAGTGGTTTTCCTTTAATACTTCACGAAACATTCTGGAACACTTCCTACAGATATAACCTTCCGCATCTATAAAACCACTAGCATAACTAATACATAAGTGTATAAACCTCACGGGTAATAAGACGTGACCCGCCTCGGTGGCATAGTTGGCTAACCCGCTTGTCGTGTTGAGCTCGACTGCTGAGGACGGGGAGATCGAGGTTCGAATCTCGGTCGGGTGAACTGGGGGTGGTTTTTCCTAAATGGTTTTCCACTCTCCCTCCACGCAAATGTGGATTCACTTCCTCTAATTCAACCTTCCTAATTCCTAATCCAATAGCGTAATTAGTAATTAGAGCGTATAACCCGAACGGGTAGTAAGACGCGGTGCTAAAAAAATATATATATATATATATATATTATTAATAAGACGTAGTGCTTACAAAACATAATTTCATAATAAATAGTTATGTGGGTTACTATCTTTATTCTACTCTTTTTTTATTTGTTTGTATATTTGTTTTAATATTGTATTATTTATTAAATATTTTCCATCCCTTTATTACCTTACATTAAATGTAAATTAAACTGTGTCCCTTTCATTAATTCTCTGACATTTTCTTCTTTTCTACATCCGTTCTAAGATCTCCACACTTTTATATAGAAGTATTATGGTAAGAACAATCTTATCTGACAGGTAATAAATATAAAAAAACCTTAATATATATATATATACATATATATACACATATATATGTATATATTTATATATACATATATATATGAGTAAAGTCATGCAACATCTGTCACTTTTCATGGATATTATCAATACATTTAAAGTAACACTAATAAAGTGATAATATAAAAAAATTGTAGAGAAATTTAGCACGAATTTTTTTTGGGTCTTTTTTCTAAAAAAAAAAGTTCTACCTAACATTACTCTACTATAATTACAATCCCATTTATTTAGGAAGAGCCTTAAATTAACGCTAGAAAAGTTTCTAAATATCCTTTACGTCAGGTCATATGATCAGCAGCTGTCACTTCTGATATATGTTAATTTATTTTAGTACCACATATTACTAACCATTTAGGTTGTACGAATATGTACAAAATAACGATAATAATTTAGTTATGAGTTTAGATTGAACTTAGGGGTTTTTTCCCCGAATTCACTTAAAAGAAGAGTGAAAAAAACATTAAGGGAAAACCTCCCTCAATACAACCGATCAGGATTCAAACCCTGATCTCTCTGTATTTGTCAGTTTATCTTAATGTGTGTGTGACGCCTTAGACCACATGGCCACTTAAATGAGTAATAGATGTTATGAATACATATAAAATAACACTAAATATATTACACAAATTGTATCAATATTTACTACAAAAATATAAATTTGTATTTTATAAGAGTTACATGAATCCTAAAATCCTAGAATCCCATCGTAGCTTAGAGCCCCACCATCTTAATCCGGTTTCCTCTCCCGGCTTCATAATATCGGTGAGTTTACCATCAACTCCAGATGTAAGCATGTCTCGTCCCTTCTCGTCTCTAGCCCTGGTCGTGTTTAATTACACCCAGGCCTACTCCTGCAATAAACGGGACGTCTGCTTCAGGTACAGCCGTTAAAATATCAGCGGACCAGTCACCCTTACCCTAATGGTACAGTCGGGAGCGAAACAAAATGCTCAAAAATAATTCTGTCAAAAAAAATAATTATATATATATATTTAAAATGATTTTATTTATTAAATTTTATCGGTGACCTGGTGGTCTAGGGGTATGGTGTCAGACTTCTATGCTGGCGGCCGGGGTTCAATCCTCGGTCCCGGCAAAGATTTATCTGATTACCAAACCCTTCCTTCACCTCTGACAAGACATCTTGTGAATATGAGAAATGCCAGGCCTCCACCGTAGTTCGGATTCCACGTTAAACTGTAGGTCTTCCATTTCATCTCACAATCACCCTAAGATTACACATTAGCGTAAGTGCGTATAACCCGAACGGGTAGTAAGACGCGGTGCTAATAATAATAATATTAAATTTTGATTAGGCCTATGTATTTTTGAACGCATCTTTATTTATTCTTATTTTAGCACTGCCCGTTAGAGTTATACGCCTATGCACTAATTACACTAATGGGCTATGGATTAGGAAGGTTTAATATAGAGGAAATGCACCCGTATGTGCGTGGAAGGAAAGTGTAAAATCATTAAGGAATACACCTACAGTACACCCGACCTGGATAAAACCTTATCCCCCCATCTTTAACAGTATAATTCAACACGATATTAGCGCATTAGTTCACGAGGCCACAGAAGAGGGTCCGAACGCATAATATTTTTACTCCTTGACTTAAGAGTTAACTTAACTGTGGACAATTTATCCAGATATAGAAGCCTAGAGTCTGGAATTTATTACATGGATAATATTAGAATTAAATATAAAAACACATTTTATTTAATTTTAATTAACATACTAAACAGACAGACTATTTTAGTAAACTCCTTACAAACTAGCTCAATCTAGGACAAAAAAAAAAGAATCAGTGAACGCACAGATTAAATGTCGGAATCATAATTTATGGCGTTGTTTACTGGTGACAGGGAGGTCATAGCTTGAATAAAGCAAATGAGGGTGAATTTTATCTATATGTTACCTTTTCATAATTCAATATTCCATTTTAATAAATATATTTATCCCAGATGGGTATAATGAGATGAATTGGATAGAGCTAGCTCACGATATTATTATTTCGCACCGCGTTTTACTACCCATTCGAATTATACGCTTTAAGTACTAAGTACGCTAATGGATTATGAATTGGGAAGATTGAATTAGAGGAAGTGAACCTGCATTTGCGTGGAAAACCATTTAGGAAAAACCACCCCCAGTTCACCCGACTGAGATTCGAACCTCGATCTCCCCGTCTTCAGCAGTCGAGCTCAACAACTACTAGCGCGTTAGCCAACTACACCACCGAGGCGGGTCTCACGATAGTGATAGGGTGTAATGAGGTTGACTGATATAACTAGCTCTAGATAAGGATAGTGTGTAGTTAAGTAGACAAGATATAGCTAGCTCAAGATAGAGAAAGGGTGTAAATAATGAGGTGGACTGGATAGAACAAGCCCAAGATAGGGATAGGTGGCAAAATTGTGTAAGTGCTGCAATGAACTTTCACGCTGCCATTGATATAAAGTATGTAAGTATATGTTATTTGTTTATAGTGCACCGCGTCATACTATCCATTCGGTATATTCTATCATCTACTCTAATTGATGTAATGATGTGGAATTCTAGAATTTAGAGCAAATACATACTCATTTGCCTAGAGAGAGCGAGAGTGTTTAAAATTATACCTGTCCGTGATTCGAACCTCTCTTACCTTGTTTTCTCAATTTCAGTCTAAAGAGATAGTGACGAATTAGACACTGAGACCACCAAAGTGGATAAATTGGTCAGGTGAGTCAAATGATTATTAACAGAAGCATCAGATTATTCATGGGCTAGTGACAAGCGATATAGGTGTGCCCACTTGAACTGAAATTAATCACAAAAGCTGCGCTTTATTAACAAAATATTTAATAATATGCGACCTACTTCAGTGATGGCATGGTCTAACGCGCTACTCTCGCAGTTAAACTAGTCTTCTGATAATGGGGACATTGAGGTTCGAATCTCATTCAGGTGTACTGAGAGTAGTTTTCCAAAATTGTTTTCCCACTCTCCCTTCGCGCAAATTTTGGCACACTTCCTATTAATAATAACCTCCTTAAAACCATAAATGTAATTAGTGTACAAGCGAGTATCCTGAACGGATTGTAAGACGTGGTAATACATTAAACTGCATAGATTAAGTACAAATTGGAATAGTTTCCTTATGTATTAAGTTAAAATATCCGACGTTCCCAGGTTTTAAATACACCTGGTTTAACTTTCTTGTAAGTCAAAATCTCAGGGTCTTAAGATACGTTTCACATTTTGTAGCTTTTGTGCAAAATTCGTTCAGTTATATTTTAGGATATTTTTTAGTATATATACATAATAAAGATATCAGCATTTGTCTGAAAAATATATTTAAGTTATAACCGTTTAGCAATGTTTGAATATTTCTTTTTATTTACATAACTCAAGTGGACGCACATTTTTAAAATGTTATGATTAGCACCACGTCTTACTATCCGTTCGGGTTATACGCACTTACGCTAATGTGTAATGGTAGGGTGACACCCATTTAAAAAAGTTCTGGCTTAGTGTATATGACGTAATTAAATAGAAAGGTTGAAAGTGAATGCTGACCATTCATAACAATATTTAATCTCGTTGGCCAGGAAAGGGGTCAGATAGGCCTTTTATTCTTTGACATTTGGGTTGTGACAATTCAATCGATATCACAGGCAGTTAAGCAGCCTGACGCCGGACTATATAAGGCTACATCTTAGTCATCAGTAGCACTTGTGTTTAAGGGCATCCGTCGAGCCAAGGTCCCTAGATCGAGTTCTGTAGGAGTCACCTGCCATGTCAATCAATTCCATCGGTCTAGGTTTCCACGAGTTAAGTCGTCAGTTTTTCCAAGAGCACGAGCGTTCAATATCTTTATTTCTTTATCTCTCATTTAATACCATACTTTGCATTATATTTTGTTAACTTCTATTAAACCAAAACTCGTAACTCCACGTATAATTTTGAACCCACATAATTACCTCACCTTCAACCTAAATTCTCCCGCAAACTATCCCGACGAATCAAATCCACGGGGGGTAGGTCACGAAATTTTAAAATAATAATAATATTTAGCACCGCGTCTTACCCCCCGTTCGGGTTATACGCTTTAAGTACTAATTACACTAATGGATTAGGAATTGGGAAGGCTGAATTAGAGGAAGTGAACCCGCATTTGCGTGGAAGGATATTGGAGAACCATTTAGGAAAAAACCACCCCCAGTTCACCCGACCGAGATTCGAACCCTGATCTACACGTCCTCAGCAGTTGAGCTCAACACGACAAGCGAGTTAGCCAACTATGCCACTGAGGCGGGTGACATTTAAAAGAAAGATTCATATCTCTATTTGAGAATAGGCCCCTGATATAGTAAACTATAAAAACACTTTTTGTTTTTGTGCAACCATTTATGATATTCGCTTATCTACTCTAATATCTTGTAAATGAGGAAGCTATAATTATTTATAAGAGATGTACCTACATTTTTATGGAGGATGAGTGATAAGCTATTTAGGAAGAACTACCTCCTTAACTACAATCTGCGTGTCCAGTGTGGAGGGTACCAACCTCATTATTTCAATTGCAACTTTCCCTGAAAAATTATCTGTATGTACTAATAAGATTCAAAAATGTTCCTGAAAAATATTTTTTAACCATTTTTATCTTTTGCTTACATCAACCTTAAACATTTAAAAAAATATTTATTTTAAACTTCAATTTAACTTATTTTAAATGTTATATTTCTACACAAATCCTACAGAACATGAAACCTCTCACGATACTGCTCCATTTAAACGAGGTCATTAAAATGATAATGTCTTATCTTCATTTCTCAGCAGTGAAGAGGACTGTTAAGTTCTGTTTTTTACAAAGATTAGTGATATTTTCTTGTTTTTTAACTACCGTAAAAATGTCCAACTTGACATAATATTTTTTTCTACCACAGCGTCTTAACTACTGGTTCAGGCTATCCGCAGATATGATATATTTACTCAAAAGGGGAAGGGAGGAGGAAGGAAGTATTTTAAAGGTAATCTACCTGGGTTTTCGTGGAAGTATAGTGGAAAACCATTTAAGAAAAACAACTTTCAGTAGATCTGAATGGGTTTTGAACCCCGGTCTCTCCGATATCAGCAGGAGATCCTATCGCGAGAATGACGCCTTAGACAATTCGACCAATGAAGTGGTTTCACCATTTAATAAATTTATCTACGATGGAATAATGTTATGTTTATTTGTTGTTTATTTTTAGAAACGTGTCTATTTACACGTTTGGATCATACACATATGTACGCTAATATGCTGGGTATTAGGACAGTTAAATTTATAAGAGGTGTGCACACATTTGGAAAAAGAGTGTAAAAATTAATTTGGTAAAATCTACTTAAAGTACATCCAACCAGAATTTAATTCCAATTTCCCGTTCATCAGAAGTCAAATCTGTTGCGAGGATAACTGTTTAAAAAAGGGGAGGTTGGGGTTACAAAAACAAAGAAGCTTAAGAAGATGTTTGGTCCAAAAAGGGGTGAAGATACTGGGGAGTGGAGAATATAGGGATAGGGTGTAATGAGGTGGACTGGATATAAATAGTTCTAAATAGAGAAAAAGTGTAATGATGAGGACTGGATAAAGCTAGCTCAAGACAGAATTATAATGTAGTGATGTGGATTGGATAGAAATAACTCTAAATAGAGATAGAGTGTAATGAGGTGGACTAGATATAACTAGCTTAAGATAGGTATAGACTATTATGAGGTTGACTTGATAGAAATAGCTCTAAATAGAGAAAGAGTGTAATGATGTGGACTGGATATAACTAGCTTAAGATAGGTATAGAATATTATGAGGTGGACTTTATAGAAATAGCTTAAGATAGAATTCGAATGTAATGATGTGGATTGGTAAAGAACTACATCAATGTATTTTTAATAATGTTCATATTTATTTGTTAAGGAGTAATAAATGATTAAATTAAATCTTATTAATTATTATTTTATCCTCATCTCCTTATTTGAGCTTTAGTCTTCTATGATTACATGTTTCGGTGTTCCATCTTATATAATCTACAGGCATTATTTATGATGAAGATGAACTATTTTAATACATAATATTAGAAGGTTGGTGAAGTTTTGAAGTATTTGTATGTAAGAAACCTTTTGTAAATCAAAGTTTCCTACATGGTAATACTTCAAAATTACTATTAAAAGACGTCTCTTACATAGTAATACTTTAAAATTTCACAAAACTTCTAATAATATTTATTAAAATAAATCATGGTCATCATAAATAAAACTTGAAGATGGTGTAGCATATAACAGCGAAACACGTCATAAAGGCTTAAGGCTCAAATAAGGGGAGGGGAATAAAATAAGAAGAAAGAAGATTTAATGTTAATATCTGAAGATAGGGCTTGGGTGTATTGAGGCTGATTAGATAGAACTATCTCAAGATAGGGATATGGTGTAATAAAATAGATGGGATGTAATTAGCTCAAGATAGAGATAGCGTTTAATGAGGTCTACTAAATAGAACTAGCATACTATAAGGATTGTAGTGTGATATTGTAAGTGCGGTAATGAATCTTCAAGTTTTTTATACAATAGAGTAAGCCTAAGTAAGTAACATAGTAATATGTTTTTAATGTTGACATCTAAAAATGTGTTTTTTAATTTATTCTAAAAGTTTCTTCCTACTACATTCCTACTATAGACACATTATACACAACTAAAACCCCCACCGCTACTCGGGTGTCTTCCAAGGTCCAACATAAGGTCCTTCCATCCTTCATTCTCAGGAGATAGAGGAAGGCATTCTTCCCTTACAGCCGACTAGGTCTCATCCCACCGTTGGGCATCGTTTTTTGGCGTCCATTGGAGTTTGGCGTCCAATGGGTTGTGACGTCATCGCAGCTAACATCGAACCGGAAATCTCTTCTTCGTTGTCATGGGGAGTAGAGGTGGGTAAAGGGGGCAAGGAGGGGTGGATGAGGGTAGATCACGAAGGGAAGGCGGATGTGGGTTGTTTGTGACGTCGAATAGAGAGGGAGAGGGGATAGAATGGGGGGTTTGTGAGAGGGAAGAGTCTTGAGTTTCTTTTCAAACCAACAAATACGGCAAACGGTTTTTTTTTTCCCCAATGAATTCAAATCCAAGCAGATATGAGGGTCATCGTAAATATTCGGAGATTGTTAGTTGCCTACATATCTATATTGTTTAAACATTCGACATTCGAGTACCACTTTTTGAAGCATAGTCTAACCAACGTAGCCTTTCAATATTTTCATATCTAACCTATTGTTGTAGTGGTCGATGCACCTGTCTATAAACCTAGGGCTCACTTCCCAGCAAGAACTTTGGGTGTTTTTCCATTAAGGGGAACTGTCCCAAAGGTCGTCAGGGTTTGGTAAATTAGGCTTAAGTTATGTTTAAAGACTCCCACTGGCCAACACCTCCATATTCACTATCATCACATCATCTCATTGCGGATACGTGTAGACAACTTCCATAGGTGTAGCCTGATAACAGACATTCTATTCCACCAGAGGGGCTAATAGTCTACATACAGGTGACCGAACCTGGATTTTATGTTCCTCCGTTCATTAATGCTATAAGCTATAAATAATCATAAATAAAAAATAAACTAATACGTGATATATTGAAAAGTATAAAAGAAAGTTTCAAGTTTAATAAAAACTTTGGTATTGTGCTAGACCAAACCATTACAATAGGAAATAGAGGCTGACTTAGGTCCATGACATCACGTTTAAAAAAAAACAGCATTAGTTGGTTTATGTAAGCCCTACCCGCTTCGGTGATTTAAAGCAGGGGTTCTTAAGGTGGGATCTTAAAGAATGACATTTAGGGACAGTAATTTTGATGTTTTTAACAACAAAACATTTTTTTAAATGTCAAACTAAATCAAATATTTCTCCAGTAGAAACATAGAGTTTAAAATCCAACACAGGTTGACCGAAACAGTTCTTGAATATCTGTCAAATATGTCCTAGAATTTAGTAACAAATTTTTATCTTAATTTAAAAAGTTTATCACCTAATGCCACTTTGCTCATAACATATTCAACCAATGTTGCTATTAAACATGTGAATCAAATTAAGCTATATGTTTTTACTGGAACAATTATTATTATTATTAATATTATTATTATTATTAGTAGTAGTAGTATCATCATTATTATTAGCACCGCGTCTTACTACCCATTCGGGTTATACGAACTTGCGCTAATGTGTAATGGTAGGGTGATTGTGAGATGAAATGTTGGGCCTACAGTTTAACGTGGGATCCGAACCACATTCACAAGTGGTAATTAATACACGTCTTATCATAGGCGAAGGAAGGGTTTGGGTAATCAGATAAATAATTGCCGGGACCCAGTATTGAACCCCAGACCTCCAGCACAGAAGTCTTGACACCTTAACCCTAGACCGTAAGGCCACCCTTACTGGAACGATGTTTGATTAATCTTGTCAAAAATCATCAAATTTTAATATAAAAGCTTTAAGATTACTGTCCTTAACTCATTCACCATCCACTTCCACATTAATTGGGGACTGAGTGCGCTCTTACCTAATAGGTTTTCCACCTTCTCTCCTCACTAATGCAGGTACATTCCCTCCCAAATGTGACCTTCATATCTTACTTTATCAATGTGGATCGCATGGATGGTTAGTAAGGTACGGTGCTAAGATTATTTATTGAACAGTGTTCTTCCTCTGGTTCCATCTTATGTTCAGAGTGGAAGATGATTTCTTGAAATCTCTTCTGTGCTGACAAGAAGGGACCTTCTTGTCTCACTCGTGTGTTGAAATAAGAGGAGCTGAAAGGATATTAAGGGGTAGGGGAATGAAGGTCATGGTAGGTCGGGGTAGTGGGTTGTTGTTTGGGGAGGTGGGAGGGGGGTGGAAGATCGGAAATTGAAGCGAGATAAATCTTGAGATCTCCGCCGGAACGTGCCGGATCACAAAACTCTGGGCGCAACATCCCCCTCCCTCACCAACCTTCCCTTCGTGACCCCCACCCTTTCCATCAAAACCCCCTTCAACCCCTTTTTCATTCAAAGATGACAGAACACACAAATATAACCCGAAGACGACGGAAGGCTTGAATCTCCTGTGAATCCCGCGTTCATTTTCCAATGAACTGAAGATCTCATAAAAATGTTTTGAATATGAATAAAAAACGTTTTAAAATTATAAAAAATAAGTTTTATGTTGGGCGTTTTTTTTTCTGAATATTTCGAAAGTAATGTCAACTTTACGACTTTGATGTTGTTTATTTTCATTATTTGATTATTAAAGAGAGAGCCATTAAATATTTTCTGAGTCGTTTTTACAATATTGAGCATATAATAACGTATTCTACGTGATATTTTATGCAATAAAGGGCTTTCATGGATTATTATCATATTTATTTCTGCTTTAATTTGCCGAACGGTATTTTAATTTTAATTTTAACGCACAAGAATTTAGTTTGAAAAAAATTCGTGATGTCTGTCAGTTTTAAATAAGACATGAGATATTATACCGGATGCTATCTTGAACAATTTGTTTTGATGGAAATTAATTCTTAAAGTATGTTATTATTCCTCAATTAAATAATATGGGAAAATATTGTCTTGGGATATTTAAAAAAAATTAATAGTAATTAATTAATTTAAATATTTCAAATAAAATTAATGTAATATAATTTTAACAAATGATGAGCCGCTGTAAATAAAAATTGGAAACCAGTAGTTATAAAACATAGAACATTACAAGTACCTGGGAAATTTCCTGACAAAGATGTCCACCGCACTAAAGAAATTAGGCCAAAGATCGCCAAAGCCAAGGATGTTTTCAACAAGAAAAGGGTGACCTGGCGGTCTAGGGGGTAAGGTGTCAGACTTCTATGCTGGCGGCCGGGGTTCAATCCTCGGTCCCGGCAAAGATTTATCTGATTACCAAACCCTTTCTTCAACCTCTGACAAGACATATTGTGAATGTGGGGGAATGCCAGGCCTCCACCGTGGTTCGGATTCCACGTTAAATTGTAGGTCCTCCATTTCATCTCACAGTCACCTTACCTATTACACATTAGCGTAAGTGCGTATAACCCGAACGGGTAGTAAGACGCGGTGCTAATAATAATAATAATAATAATAATAATAATACTTTTTTTATGGCGTCTAATTTTTGTTTGGAATATATACATATATACTTGTAGCTATGTGAGTGGAAAAACATATATTAAAAGTCTCCATCAGTAAGTACAACCGTATTTGATTCAAGCCCTGAATTCCTCGTCACCAGAAACCAGATTAATTATTTCAGGGAGAAAGGAAATACAAAAATAAAAAATCGATTAAGTTTCCTACGTAAAAAACTTAATAAAAAAAGTGTCTAGTATTAGTGTAGTCAATTCTAATTAAAATTGACCTAACTGACTGTTAATCCCATATAAAACGCCAAGACGGTTTCACGAAAAGATCCAACCTAGTTTAATTTTTGCATGTGTGAAATACATTTTAAAAATGAGACAATGAACTTTAAAAATATTTTTATACTCATTTTAATGTTGTAATAAATATTCGTGGCATCCCGATGTCTCTTAGTATACAATATTCCGTAACCTGGCAAGCAGTAATATTTCCAAGGAGATATATATTTTATTAACACCTCTTAGTGTCTCTCTTCTTGTTAAGACAACTCGTTGAGCCAGGGGATGAGAACGGTAAGGAGGGAGTAGAATATTACACAAAGAGGCGCCGTGAAACATATGAGATGCCTTCCCTCTGGCAACATCCGAGACGCCTAGCGTCGCTCAGGCTTTCCCGAGAAACTACGTCATAAAATCTCGTCTTTCGAGGACCTTTTGACGCTCACTTTGAAGATGAAGTGTACTGTGTGAGCTATTTGGGATTACTACCTGAAATAGCTATATTATTGTTTAGTCAGTAAAATAACCAATACTAAACATTAGTACATACTATATTTTTAAATGAAAATATGTGTTTTAAGCAACTCAAATAAATATTTTTTTTATAAACTAATTAGTTTCTGGTTCTTAAGTCAAGAACCGGTGGGAGCTAAGTACCACTGAATCCATTTGATCTACTCTTAGTTGTATCATTTTTAACACTACATTAAAATACAATAAAGAGTAGCCTATGTATTAAATCAAGGGAGCCTAAAAAATTGCTTCTTAAATATCGCAATTGCTATATGTTAACTCCGCCTCGGTGGCGTAGTTAGTTAGCTAACGCGCTAGTCATGTTGAGCTCGACTGCCGAGTATGGGGAGATCGAGGTTCAAATCTCAATCGGGTGAACTGGGGGTGATTTTTCCTAAATGGTTTTCCACTCTCCCTCCACGCAAATGCGGGTTCACTTCCTCTAAATGCAACCTTCCCAATTCCTAATCCATTAGCGTAATTAGTACTTAAGACGCGGTGTTAAATAAAATTTGTTAACTAGGTCATCCCTTAAGATGACTAAATAATTTTACGTAAGTTTGTGGTTTTATAACATACCATAAAGTACAGGATATGTTCAAAGAATTGGTCAATTAGATTTATACAGATTTTTAACCTGTTAACATTGCGAACGTCGATATATATCTTTTAATGAAATGAAACCATATTAAATCATTTGAAATTGTTTCAGTCGATGTAAACCTATAGTATGATTGTATTAGGAGGGACATTTATAAAATACTAACATGTTCTTCTGTGGTCAGCATTGATAACATTTTACTATTATATTAGTGTAATTGCATAGTTATTGACCATATCTATCGAAAGCGACAGTTACAAATAACGTGACTTGAAGTAATAATACGCGAAAGTGGGCTTAGTAACCTTTTATATGTCTGATAAAGTCGTTCCTATGGAAATGGGACTGTATATCGCTAATGCAACCAGTCGTTTATAATAATGTGAATAAAAGACCATATCTTCCTTTAAAAAATAAACTCGTACATAATATCTCCAGTCATTACAAAACATCAGATTTCACTTAGCATATATAAAATAATATTTTCGGAAAACTAAATCTGTATTTTTTTTAAATAAAATATTATGTTGGTGATTATTGTCTATTTTACGTTTGCAAGGATACAACCCGTACCTTTAGGTGATGTAAAAGCGTATAACACTTACGGGTAGTAAGACATGATGCTAAAAAATAAGGGGTTTAATATTTGAAATAAATAAATTAAATAACTCAATATGCCTAAAACAAAATTATCAATAAACATTATATCCTCTTTTTAAGTATGGTTGGAAAATAAAAATACCTGAAATGTATCTGAAATGAATTGTTTTGGAATGGGATTGCTACTACTTATGAGACAGATAATTTAAAATCTATGCTATGTTTAGCAGAATGCAAAAGATTAGCTGTTAAAATATTTCTATCGGATGAAAATTATTCTGTTTCCATTTGTAAATTGCGTGATTGATTCAGTCGAATAGGCCTTCATTATTATGAATTTTTATTCATATTATTTTATGGTATATTTTTGGAAATTTTAATTTATTTTAAATAATTTTTAGTTCTTTATTTATTCTTTTATAGTTTTTGGTTCATCAAAGAATTGAGCCCAAGCTATTAATAATCCTTTATTTTTTATTTATTTTTTGTGCAATGTTGTATAATGTGAACCATTTCAAAACTTACAATTGTCTAATTATTGAATATTAATAGTTAAACAGTGGCTTTGCTTAAAGTACCCTTTAGTTCATGCATTTAAGTGTTATTTATTTAGAATTAATAATCTTATACGTTAAATTATTTCCTAAATTATAGATTTCAATAACCTTAGATTTAAATCATGTAGGCTCACCTTTAAAATATCATTAAAATATTCACACAAAAGTTGTAAAAGTCTCTATATGTTTATTTTTAGAGACTTTTATTTATTTACAATAATAGTGTGCTATTTCTTTCAAGGGACACACATGGTATTATTCCAAGGCAAGCAAGGTTTGATGGGACTGTACTAGTAATTAGTTTTTCTTATCTCAGTATCAAAATTGATCTTTGAAGCCAATAAACATAGATTAATTCGTTATGCCACTTTGTGTACGATCGGTCAATTCTATATTGAGGGAGAGGCAGTTTTTTTAGAACACTTCGTTCAAAAATTGTTTGACCAAGCAGCATGGGTTTAATGCCCCCTGGGTGAGATTTAAAAATTTACTCCCAGTTTTATCCTGTAAAGAGTTGTTCTATAGTTATAGATTTTATGGATATGGAGAAAAGATGTGCCCTTGAAGTGTGAGGAAGTAATGTACAGGGCATACTTTGTATCCATTGTCACATATGCTGTAGAAACATGGACATTGAATGTAAGAGAGACTAGGAACGTGGAGAACATGGGAATGAAGTTTGTGAGAAGCATGTTAGCTGTCGCGAGGGAAAAAAAGATTAGGAATGAAGTTATCTGGAGAAGAGGGGGAATAAGATTAGGAATGAAGATATCTGGAGAAGAGTGGGAATACAGAGAATGCGTGAGATAGTAGAGAAAGCAAGACTGAGAAGGTGTGGTCATGTAATGAGGATGGAAAAAAAGGGGGATGCCGAAGAAAATGATGGGGATGAATTATGTAGGGAAAATATCGCAAAGGAGGCCAAGAAAGAGATGGGAGGAGCAGATAACTGCAAATGTGCAAGTGAGAGGAGAAGAGTGGATACAATTAAAGAAGGAAGAATGTGGAAGGAAAGAGGAAGATGGAGGCATTTTACTAAACTTACCTGGCCGCAGGCTGGAAAGATTTAATGATGATGATTATGATTATGAGAGATCCTGTATAATATAAGTAAACTGCACTAGCTGCATGAAGCATTAATAATAACGATATGCGAAAGTAACGTATACAATTAAACACTTATTTTAAATAGAGAGAAATAAATAGAAAATAATCAGTGACCTTCTCCCAAATCCCTCCTCTTAATAAATGCGTGGAAAAACATTACCCTTTCTTGTCCAGCTTTTCTCTTAATATTTTCGAAAGAATTTAATTAAATGTCAACGTGATTTGCCGAACCAAGTACCGCCGAATATTATTAAACCGTACAAGTGATTATTTTATTAATCAGCCTTTTTTTCAAAAATTCTCATTATTGGATAAAATATTTATATGTCCTGTTTTTATTTATACACAATTATTAGCTTATTAAATTAAAATAAAACTTATGTTTTTAAACGATAGAAATTATATATATTGTTGAAATGCACCCCTGTGTCCATTGCACCCTAGAATATAGCCTGGCAGCACCCCACGAGCAGACCATGTTTTTATTTCCCACAATGGAAAGCAATTCGCTAATGGGAAACACTTTCAGAAGAAGAAAAAATACAGACGTAACTCCTTTTAAACGCAAGACGCGTTTATTCTACTTATGTTTATTTGATAATTCTAACATTTTTGTTTTCATATTACTTTTACAGTTAAGATCCCAAAAGGGGAAGGTGTTAAAATGTTGGAAACACAATTTATAATTTAAAAAATGAAGCCGAAATAAGCTAAGAAACCACATTTTCTTTTACGTACAAGCAGTTCCTTCCCTTGTGGGTTTAAAATAAGCTCCATATTTATTCCCTAGCAATCTTGAACTTTTTAAGATTTAGAACTTGCGTGAAATTGCTTGTTTTTAATCCTAGTACTGTTTAGGTCTTAGTATTATTATTATTAGCACCGCATATAGCTACCCGTTCGGGTTATAAGGACTTACGCTAATGTGTAAAGGTAGGGTGATTGTGAGATGAAATGGAGGACCTACAGTTTAACGTGGGATCCGAACCACGGTGAAGGCTTGGCATTCCCCACATTCACAAGTAGTGATTAATACCTGTCTTGTCAGAGGGGAAGGAAGGGTTTGGTAATCAGATAAATCTATGCCAGGACCGAGGATTGAGCCCCGGCCACCAGCATAGAAGTCTGACACCTTACCCCTAAACCGCCAGGTCACCTAGGTTTTAGTAATTTTATCATTCAATAAGTTATTCCTAAATTAGTTCCTAACTTTACTTCCACGCACTTAATATATGAAGATAAAATAATAATTAGAGAATAATATAAGTGTACATAGGTCACATTTTATATATGAAGTGAAGCTGAAGTTAAACGTGAAACATTAGAAGTAAAGTCTAAGTAGAAGATAGGTTTTTGGTTGTTGTCACATAACACAATTTTAGAACTATCCAATAAGTGCATCTAGGTAAAGAGAATGGTTTAGAGTAAAAGGAAAAACTCCATGTCATCAGCCCAATTTCGAGTCATACTGACCAAGCGGCTACCTTCTGTTGGTGAAGATAGTGACAACCTCCACAGATATAGGGTATCATGTAGTCAGCACAATGGACCCTTAGGCCGTTAACCTCGGTTTTCTAGAGTGGAGCCTTTACTTTTTCATTCAAGTAGATCATAATTTATACTTATCAGGCTTAGTTGGTCCAGTTACAGACCCACTACTTCACTGAACGTCTGGAAGCGCTGGGTTTTGAACCTGGGGACCTCTGAATATGTAGTCAGGAGCTATGATCAGCAGATCACAGGGAGAGTAAAAAAAGTACATTATTATCGTATGCTGGAATATGTGAATTTGTCCTTCTTTCCCGTTAAATATGAGTAGTGGTAGCGGTGTGTGAATGTGCTGAATGCCAGGCCTCCACCGTGGTTCGGATCCCACATTAAGCTGTAGGGTCCTCCATTTCATCTCACGATCCCCCTAACATTACACAATAGCATAAGTGCGTATAAATCGAACGGGTTGTAAGATGCGTTGCTAATTGTAATAATAATAATTTTAAAATATGATTATGTGTTGGAGATAATATTCACAATATTTTCTGTATCAATTTCTTTATTAATTTTTTAACTGAACCTTTTGTTTATTCTCCATGAACAACACCACTGAATCTTCCATGCTATTATTGATTCCTCTATACGCTGCTACATTGATTTTATCTGAGTATTGTAATTGTTTGTTTGCGATGACAAGTTTTTTTTATGAAAAAACATACAAACGGAAATTATGGTTTTTGAATAGTAAAACTGTTTTGGTGTGAGCTTCAAGTTCAATTTTATATTATTTTTTCTTCATAATTTCAACCGGTAACCAGTGTGAATTGAAGTCCGGACCACTAGTTATGAGAATGAACACAAATCTGGTCTACAATGGCTGCCAGAAGTGAGAGATGTTCGTCTTATAATATTTGGATAGTGACTCCGGAAGATTGGTCAAGTAATTTTATCAAGAAAGGAAAATGAAGGGAGACTTATACCTGTAAGAATGTTATATTTATTATCACTGGAATCAGCACTGCAGCTACCCATTCATATTTTGTTTATTAAGACATTTGGTTTTGTAGTTACCCGCCTCGATGGCGTAGTTGTATTATTGTTATTATTATTATTATTATTATTATTAGCACCGCGTCTTACTACCCGTTCGATTTATACGCACTTATGCTATTGTGTAATGTTAGGATGATTGTGAGATGAAATGAAGGACCTACAGTTTAAAGTGGAATCCGAACCACGGTGGAGACCTGGCATTCCTCACATTCACAACACATTCACAAGATGTCTTGTCAGAGGTGAAGGCAGGGTTTGGTAATCAGATAAATCTTTGCCGGGACCGAGGATTGAACCCTGGACGCCAGCATAGAAGTCTGACACCTTACCTCTAGACCACCAGGTCACCATGGCATAGTTGGCTAACGCGCTATTCGTGGGTAGCTCGACTGCTAAGGACGGAGAGATCGAGGTTCGAATCTCGGTTGGATGAACTGGGGATGGTTTTTCCCTAAACGGTTTTCCACTCTCCCTCCACGCAAATGCGGGTTCACTTACTCTAATTCAACCTTCTCAATTCCTAATCCATTAGCGTTATTAGTAGTTAAAGCGTATAACCCGAACGGATAGTAAGACACGGTGCTGAATAATTAAAAATAATGTTTTTATATTTAAATGAGTTAGCAAAAGGACGACACACCTTAACTCATTTAAACTTATTAACTAGAGTTTATTGGTATAGGTAGGGTATCTTATCAAACATCTGGTAAAATTAAGATCGGTATTTGTGTTATTATTCTAAATGAATAGTAATATCTAATAAACTGAATCTCATAATAATAATATGTAATTTACCTTTAGGCTCTAATAATTTATCATTAGAATTATGAATTATTTTGGCGTAAAATAGGTAGGACTTTTTTTTTTTCGAACACTAACGAAGTGATAATATTTTTTTCTCATACCAACACAACATATTATTACGTTGTCTCATACCTTTTGGTACTCTACCCCAATTTTTATGTATGCACTTTCAGAATCATTTATAGGATCCAGATTTTTGTTTGTTTTTTTAGAACAAGGGCCTTGCAGCAACCTGGTGATTCCCTAACTGGTAAGTCACCATGGTAATTCCTTTTGTCTCGTCCCGGTTACACTAGAAGGGCATAAGTACCAACATAAGTGTTCTACCGACTGATTGGCTCGTCAGGGTTGATGTGTTTTTTTCTACATTGTTGAAATAGCTATCATTTAACCTTGGCTAATACGCACTTGGAAATATTATAATGAAACAGTATATATTATTGTATAAAACTGTATTTTAGCTGTATAGAAATATTTTATCTATACTGTATATACACAGCCTAAATACAAAATTGATACACAAATACGAATGTTTTTTATTCCCATTTTGGTGGGAAACATCACAAAAATTATAAAATTGTATTGATATACGTACACGTCTAGATACTTATTATATACATTCAACTAGTTCAATTTATTTTGATAAGTAAATAATCTTGGATTTATCTTGTTACTTCATATAGGACAGCAGATGGCACCTATATAATCACTTGCACTTAAAATACTTTATCACACCATGAATAGCTCTATTTAAAAAACTGTCAAAACTAAATAAAAAATAGTACGATTCATTTTACATAAATATTTTGACCGAAAAATTCTTTATTAAAAAAAGTTTTCCAAAGTAGGTTAAAAATTATTAAAGAATAATATTTATTACAAACGAATAAAATGGAATGCTATTTTTGAGGCAAACATTTTCACCAAATACCCGTTATGACGGAACATACGCTTTAGTCCGCACGTTCACCTTTGAGGGTACAGTGTGAAAACCATGGCGTGAAGAGTGTTTTGGAGTCCATATTCAAGGTGTTTAGACACTTATAGTCCAAACTACACATATAGCTTGTTTGAAATTAAAGTAATACAAAATACCAATACACTTAATTCCGTAAAACTGTGCTAGTACTATTAAATTGTGTCCAAATTTTCGGTGTACAGTGCCGGGATAGCAAAGCTGTTCAAACATGCGTGTATAACAGGTTGCATAGGAGCTAGGTTCGTGAAACTACACAACTAGATATCTTGGAGCACGGCAGTGGAATATACCACAATATTAGTATCCAACATACCATTCCATCTAGAAATACGTTATGAGGGTCCTAATTAACGGCCCTTCATCAAAGAAAGTGCTTGCCATTATTTCTTGTGCAGTGCCGCGCACCTAGTTCCCATGCAACTTGCTGTACACGCATGCTTTAACAGCTTTGCTATCCCGGTGCTATATACTGAAACTTTGAACACAATTTAATGGTATTAGCATAGTTTTCCTGAAGCAAGTGTACTGGGATGTTGTATAACTTTTAGTTTAAACAAGATATGTGTACAGTTTGGGCTATGAGTTTGGGAACACTCTGTATATGTGGTTTAATCTTCTAACAAATAAATAGTAATTAAAGTAACCAGAAATTACTGAAAGTTAACTAGACTCTTAAATTAATCTTGCTAATTTCTTGCTAATTTACGTCTGAGATGAACAACTTCTCATCTCAGTGAAGCTAGGAGTCCGGAATGAGGTGAACGCTTTCATCAAGTTCGTGGAATTAAGAGGGACTCACAAGTCTCGTCCTTGATTTGCATGCGTACTCACGCTTGGCGGTGTTTCAATGCCCTCTCTTCCGACGACGGTGAAAAGGACTCTTCCAGCCTAAACAAAACTTTCCATAAGAGTTATCTCGCACTATACTGGCCTCGGATTAGGAAAAGTTAAAGGGCCGCTGTCGAATTCAACTCCGGGAAAAAGCTCAACCTCCTGGTTCTTTTCCTTGGCTAGGAGTGAAGAGTAGATTTGACTTCCCACGCCAATAAGGTCCATCCCCTCCTCTACTCTTACTACCCCCCCCCTCTCCTCACTC
>CABFOV010001396.1:9870-23415 GCA_902141375.1 Timema poppense
GGCCTGGCATTCCCCACATTCACAAGATGTCTTGTCAGAGGTGAAGGAAGGGTTTGGTAATCAGATAAATCTGTGCCGGGACCAAGGATTGAACCCCGGCCGCCAGCACAAAAGTCTGACACCTTACCCCTAGACCGCCAGGTCACCCATAACAGAAAGTATAACCCGAACAATTAGTAAGCCGTGTTGCTAAAAGAAAGTACAGCTAAATTTACTGGTTCGAGCTTAATGTTGTATCTCTCGTAACTTTCCGGTTAATCATCAGTGAGACAAGATCTAAAGACCAATTTGCACGCATACTTTTCACTTAATTGGGACATTAGTTACGCTTCTTAAAATATTATGTTAGTCGATTAAAAAAAAAATGCATGTTCTCTTCTCGTACGTACGGAAGTAAAAGCTACGAAGCATTTAAATGAAATAGAGTTATAAATTTTTCCATAACTAAATTGATGACCACTCACTGCTCAGAGATGTTTAAATATTAGCTTTCGTTATGTTTTCACTTCCACCGTATTTAAGTTTCTCCATCCATTGTTTGTAGTTACTTCATCTATGTTTTATAATCTTGTAATGTTTTCCCCATTTGTTATTTCGTAATAATTAGATTTGTTTGGTGCTTGTTTCCTCAGGCACTCAAAAGGAGCTTTTTATTTTCAACATTTCTAGAAATTATTTTCTGTTTAAAGTAAAACGAGTCATAACCAGGTCAAAAATCACACAAGTAAATTTTCTAAACTTTGTCCAAATGAAAGAGTTTCTTTAGGAAGACTCTCGTTTGTTCAGTCGTTTTGTAATTTTTGTGCAAATATACAGCTTAAATACTTTGTTTTAGAGACATCACTCACTATTATTTAGGGGGTGTTCAAGCATTATGTAAGCACCTTAGGGAGTATGGGGTGGAGGTGGGGTGTGTGGTGTGTGTGTTCAAGCTTTGCTTATTTTTGCTGACCACAGAGAAAGGAGGGGGTAAGAACAATGGTAACGTAAGACAGAGAGAAACGGGAAGGAATGGTGCACTGGTGCAGTGATCCAGCCACCCCAAATGGACATATAATAATTAAATATCAATAAGTGGTTTCAAGGACCTCTAACAACAGATTAAAAGTGTCAAGAAGTGGTTTCAAGGACCTCTAACAACAGATTAAAAGTGTCAAGAAATGGTTTCAAGGACCTCTAACAACAGATTAAAAGTTTCAAGAAGTGGTTTCAAGGACCTCTAACAACAGATTAAAAGTTTCAAGAAGTGGTTTCAAGGACCTCTAACAACAGATTAAAAGTTTCAAGAAGTGGTTTCAAGGACCTCTAACAACAGATTAAAAGTGTCAAGAAATGGTTTCAAGGACCTCTAACAACAGATTAAAAGTGTCAAGCAGTGGTTTCAAGGACCTCTAGGACTCAAGGACTCTAGGATCAGATTAAAATTGTCAAGAAGTGGTTTCAAGAACTCTAACAACAGATTAAAAGTGGTTTAGAGTTTTTTCTAAAGTAATAATTTATTTATTCACTAATACTACTATTTTTAGAATTCAAAACAAATGTAAGCTAAAATAGTACTTAGTCTTACTACCCGTTTTGGTTATAAGTATACATACTAATTACGCTAATGGGTTAGGAATTGGGAAGGTTGAATATAAAGGAAATAACCCGTATTTGCGTGGAGAGAGACTGGAAAACCATTTAGGAAAAATCACACTCCAGTTAAAACGATACGGATCTATATTGAGATATTTGTGCCACGATTGGGCATGAATTATGGTGATACGGTATTTTATGGCCCCGCGATTGTGGACGATACCGGGTTCTATGATGATGACGCGTAGGCTTACATTCTTTATCACGCACTTGTCACATGGTTATGTGATCTGATTTTATGTGATACTTATTCTCATGAAATGGGCAAGACTTTTTTTTTATGTTGCACACGATTTATTTGAATGATTACACCTTCGGTACTGAAGATATTATATTAAATGATACAGTTTTTGTTAATTAATTTAAGGATTGTTTTTCTGTGACATTACCTGTTCCGTGTTCTGAGTACTGTGTACTGTTTTTCTATCTATTAATATATTACTATCACTATTATCATCGGCAAAGTTTGGATTCATACGCACAAGCTGTTTATATATGACCTACTCCTTGCCTCTTGGACCCCTTGTCACCAGTGTTAAAACTAACGAATGGAAAGCTCCTGGCAACCTGATGTTGTGAAGGCTGGCTTTCTATTGGGTAGATAGAGAGAATGATGTTTCTTATAAAAGGGAGTTGATCTTTTAAAGGAAAACAAGTTTGAAAGCGCAATATATTGAAATTATTTCTGAAAACGTATGATTCTCCATGAATGAAGTACTAAAAGGAAACTTTACATAAAGTTCTTTAAAGAAAAATACACTTCATCGATGACTTTTTGAATATATGAGAGCGGTCCAAAATAGTATCGTTACAGAGTTCGCCCGAGCGAGATTCGAACCACATTATCCCCATCCTAGGTAGTATAGCTCAACACGAAACTATCGCGTTAGCTAACTACGCCACCGAAGCGGGTTAGATCAAAATGATTATTTTTAAATAATTATATAAATTTTTCTAATTTTTCCTGTTTGTGACAATTAATTTAAATTCATTTTACAACAGCGTTTATTGTGGATATTTAGCAACATTCATTTACACCTTTATGTTAATAATAACCAGAAATTTATCAATTGCATGAAACATAATGGTTATTCTAGTGAAAAGAATTACACAACAAGTCGACAAATATGATGTAAGCAAAACGGGGAAAGGCAGGGAGTTGTGAGTTTGCTTATTTTTACTTACAGAGGGAAAGAGGGTGTAAAAAATGGCCAAAAAAGTGATTACGTAATACTTGAATTCCCCCTTATTACATCGGAAACACTGTCTTCACAGATTAAATACATTCACCGATTAACGAAAATTTTAGATGGCGGCTTCACTATTAAAATTTTCTAAACTTTGTTTTGATAACTCTTGAAATAAATCCTTTTTTATTAAAAAAAATAGATTGATAGAGCTTAAGAATTTTATAATACATTATTAAGAAGAAAAAAACATGGCATAATCCAGATTAATGAAGTTTTACTGTTTTATTTATCTTTTCTTTTTATTTACTAATAATCCGAAGTCTCTCAGAAGGGAAAAGGAATGTTTATTTTAATGATTTTTTTCCCCTAACTATGACAAGTGTCTAATTAGTACCCCAAATAAATAGAACATGTTTTTGATCAAAATGATAGGGTTATCACAGGTGTGTTGGAGGTTGAAAGAAGAGGTAATATTGGTTGGAGGGAGAGAAAAGTGTATATAAGGGGTTCGGTGTATCGGGGGCTCGCTCCATGTATATAGGTATACAAACTGTTATTAGTTGAGGGTATAGTCAAATTTTCTAGTGGCCCTCCCCTAACACAGAAAAAATAGCTTTCTATGTCCTTGAAGGAAAAGATTGTGTCTGCAGTTTTCTCCCCTTGGCTACTTTAATGATAGTAATGTTTCCTTAAGGTGGGAATGTAAAGAACGTGAGAAAATGTCAGTGTTTGCAGGTTTTTTTTTTTATAGAAAAACAATATTTTAGCCAAAATAAATTAAATATTGCTTCAATACAAACACACAGTTTAATTTTCTTCACATAGCGATATCAACAGTTGGTGACCTGGCGGTCTAGGGGTAAGGTGTCAGACTTCTGTGCTGGCGGCCGGGGTTCAATCCTTGGTCCCGGCACAGATTTATCTGATTACCAAACCCTTCCTTCACCTCTGACAAGACATCTTGTGAATGTGGGGAATGCCAGGCCTCCACCGTGGTTCGGATTCCACGTTAAACTGTAGGTCCTCCATTTCATCTCACAATCACCCTACCATTACACATTAGCGTAAGTGCGTATAACCCGAACGGGTAGTAAGACGCGGTGCTAATAATAATAATAATAATAATAATAATAATAATAATATCAACAGTTGTTGAATAACTGTCATGAGCGTGGCGGCATTAGATAAGAAACTTTTTAAACGAAGAGAAAAAGTTGTCCTTAAATTCTAGGACACCTTGACGGATATTCAAAAAATGTTGAGGTCATCACGTGAAGAAAATTAAACACTGTTTCCACTGGCAAATTATTTTATTTAATTCGACTAAAACAAGTGTTTATAGTAAAAACTATTAAAAAAAAAAGCACTGACCTTTACTTTGGTCTTCTACACTCCCACCTTAATTAACATCAAATACGTGTCTAACGTCCCCTTGGAAAGCTATTATACTTCTATAATAAAATTAATCATTGTAATCGAGACGAACTATAAATTAACCCATTTCGTTGTTCGCGTGGTCTATCGTGTTACTCTCGCAGTAGACTAAACTGCCGATGACGGGGAGATCGAGGTTCGAATCTCGGTCGGGTCTACTGAGGGTGTTTTTTTGACTAAATGGTTTTCCCCTTCTTATTTCACGCAAATACGGGAACACTTGCTCTAAATATAACCTTTCTAGTTCGTAAAACCACTAGCGTAATTAGTACCTAAACGTATAAACTAAACGGGTAGTAATACTTGGTGCTAAAAAAAAATCCACCTGATTCCTTTCCACCATTTGTTTATGTTTGAAGCTGCTCAAAAGCAAAAGGAATCTATTTTCAACCTTTACTGTGAATACAATCGAACTTAGCTAATCCAGACTAATTGGGCCAGAGACCTGTTCACATTTGTAAGTTTTCGGATTAAGCTGGTTTTGGAAGCGCCTCTCACACGAGAGGGGAGGGTAATTTAGGAATTAACTCTGTCATAGAGCGGCACAAAGCCAAGCCTACATATCATTATTTCGACCTTTTTTTCGTCTATTACTTTACGTTAAAAAAATCCATTTTGGTGGACACGTGGACTGAAAGTCGAGCTTAGGTACTCTGCTTTGTCGGATGATGGGGAAGTCAGGGTTCGAATCTTGGCTGGATGAACTGAGGATATTTTATTTCCTAAATGGTTTTTCTCTTTCTCGCTCTATGCAAATATGGACACCTTTACTCGTAATCTACTTATCTCTCGCCTCCCTCATTATAATAATTAGATTAAGATGAGCTCATACAGGTAGTAAGACGAGGGGTAGAAAAAAAACTAATAATAATAGTAATAGTTGTTATTATATTTAGAAGAAAGTGCCAAAATCCGGACCACCATTTTTTTTTATAGAATTTTTTTTAAGTTATCTTTTAAAGTATGTAATGTATACTTCATAATGTTATTTACGATTTTTTTTTACCAAAACAATACACTTTAGAAATTTTGAAAAAGGTTGCCTAAAATGGACCCCAAGTACAAAAAATCAAAATAACACTAAAACATATATAAAAAAAAGGATTAAATCAGAGGAAATAATTATAGAATTGTTAAAGTACACTTTAATACATAAAAAGAGATTAGTAAACCAGTTAATTAATTCTACAATTCATTTTAAAATTATTTACTTAAGCTGGCGACAAAAGTCACAAATATGTACTTTTTTCAGCCCCTGCACAATCAACATGAGCCTACAGCTAACACATTACGCACATGACCCAAAGTTTCCCTTTAGTGTCATCCGAAAACTTGCCCTCACAAAACATACACCACACATCATCGTCTGTGCAAGGGGAAACTCCTGGGGGAAGCTCTAAATCTGATGTACCGGAGGACGCGCTTTCACCATCTTCGCTGCTAGATTCTTAGACTTTTCTTTCAAAATTGAGGCGCTTTTTCACCAGCTCTTTCCCTTTCTTAACGTCTGGAGGCTCTAGTGCAGGTGCTTATCCACGTTCCCGGCCACGGTTGCTCCCACGTCCACGACCACGACTCCCTTGTTGCTTTCTAGCTTGTTTGTCTCCCACCAATTTGGCTTTGTAAGGCGTAGAGCTGCAGGCCTTTCATCCTCTTTTCGAGATTCTCTGATGAATTTTTGAAACGGGGTGATGTCAAACGGGTTGGTTTTAGAAGTCGTGGTACCTTGAGAATCTTCAAGAAACTGTTGACAGAGGAACACCATGAACTGCTGAAGATTTTGATGGTTGATTTGGGTCAAACTCCAGCTCAATAACTTGTGGTTCGTCCTCGTCACATTCTTCTTTGTTCTCTGGGAGGCTCAGATGATTTCCTTCTGTCTAGTTTTTTAAAACGCAGATTCATAAAAAGAAGAACCTTGCTCTTTGTAGGCCTCTTCAATGTATTCAGCATCTGAGAACCGGTGTTTGTTCAAGGGGTATATACCTGTTACTTCAAATCCGTTAATTGCTATTTGAGCAGTTTGTCATCTAATATAGGCTTTGCCGAACAGCTCCATTACATCGAAAGCACTGAGAGCACGTTCATTTTGCCTTAACCACTGCCTGATTTCCTCGCTATAGTAGACTTTGAGAGGACCCATTACAGTCTTATCTAAGCGTTGTAACTTGTGTGAGCAGTGAGGTGACAGCGAAACAATTGTAACATTGTTTTGTTTTGCTAAGTCGACCAATTCAATATTTTGTGTGTGACTGTAGTGACCATCCATGAGTAACAGCACAGGTTTTTTCCTTTGTAGGACTGAAATACTCGATGAAGTGTCGAAACCACTGCGTGAAAGAGTTGGTTTGGATCCAACCTGAAGGGTGTGCTTTGAAAAATTTCCTGGTGGAGCCCCCTTTTTTTAATGATCACTCATATTTTCCACGGAAAGATTACTAAGAAAGGCACAAAAGAACCAGCTGCGTTCATGCAAGCAACAAATGTTATAAGAGCCCCGCATTCTCCTGACGTCAAAGCAGTTACCTGGGTTTTTTTTACCCCTAAGGCCAATTACTTTTGGTACTTTTGATTGTACAATAGTAACCACTCTCATCAACACTGTAAATTATGTCAGGTGTGAATTTATCCTTTTCGTAAACATTTTCAAGGAGCTTATACAATTTTTGTGTGTTTTCTTTGCTAAATCCAAGGGCCCTACTATAGGATGTTCCAGTAGGCTTGCTTTCCGACAGTTTGGTTTTGTGGCGTTTTAGGAAAAGACTAATCCACTTTTCCCCAGCAATTTCGTCCGTGAAAGGATGTGTAATGTTATATATCTCTGCCAGTTGTACGGCTATTCTCTGTAAGTCAGCACGAGTAAGTCAAAAAAAAAACGACTCCTCCATTGCAAGACAATACCGAACCATCTCTTCTTCAATATCTTTACCCAAAACTGTAGGCCTGCCTCTATTTGTTCTTACTGCTTCCTCAGGCGTTCCGTACTTATATTCTATTCACGGTAGGAATTACTCTATGAAAGGTCTTTTTTCCTACCAATATCCTGCTATATAGTAGATTTATAGTAGGGAAAAAGGCCTTTCAGAAGTCAATTCCTACGGTGAATGGAATATAATGTTAGACAACCTCATAAGCGTCGTTTTCGGCACATTAAACTGTTTACTGGCCTTCTTCCATCCCATCTGTTTTTTTCGAACTGCCTCAATTGCTTTTGTCATGTCAGACGTACTCCACTTTCTTTGATCAATCTTCCCCAGATTATTTTCTTGAAATCTGCAACAGTTTGCAATGAATAAGAGTGTGAAAATAAAATAAAATGAGACTTTGAGCATGAAAAATAGGAGGTCCGGTTTAGGCAACTCAAGGGGTTTCGGTTTACGCAACTATAGCCTACATTTTCGAAAACAAAAACATTTTTAAGCAAACGTCCAAACGAAAGGTTATATGATAAAACGCAAGCCTTAACATTACCAGTTGAACATATATATTTTCAAATGGTAATGTTAAGGCTTGCTTTTTATCATATAACCGTTTCGTTTGGACCTTTGGTTAAAAATTTATTGGTTATATATATATAGGCTTACCTTCCAATATTCAGGAACAATGAGGAAGATACTGGCACACCTAGAAACTTTGTTCACTAGGAAAACAGGCAATGGTGGACTGTCAAGCAACAAGTGAAGTGGGTGACGTGCGCGCTCCACTGCAGAGTGGTAGAAACCTAAATTAATAGGTACGCTTGGTCTCACTAGAGATCAGGCGAATGCACAGCCAGGAGACCGTGGGCTCACTTTAGGGGAAGGGGTCCGAATTTGGGCACTTTCTTCTACTGATAATAATATAAAAGAAGAAGAGTTTTTAAAAATAGCAATCATTTTTTAAAATAATTATGGCATTGATAATAATAATTATTATTATTATATTTATTGATAGCCTTAGCAGTAGCAGTATTAGTAGTAGTAGTGATATTTATTGTACGTTTATCAAAATTGTTATTAATGGCTTAATTCAAGGGATTAAGAGGAGGAAGGCAGTTTACAGTAAGTTTACTCGAATTAGCTTCAAGATATATTGTGTAATCAACCCTCCACCCAACCTCAGTGCATCTGACTCAGATCCAAACTTCGATTTCCCTTTCACCAGCAATCCAATCCATTGAAATTCTGAATCCCTAGGATATAATGAAAATAGTGATAATATAGTAAAATATTTTCAATGCTGACAGCAAAAAAAAAAAACTGTATTTTTATAGAAATTTATTTTTACCAAAATCCGACTATTGTTAGATAAATTGGCCGTCAGACTTATGATCGTCTTGCAGAGTTAAAGTTAATAAAACATTCGGTGATACGATTTGTTTCCGGTAGTTTCTCTAAGAAATGTATCCAAAATTTATTTTATTTTTCATACATTTCTATGATAAAAAATACAAAACAATCTCACAGCAATTCATCATAAGAGCTACCTTCTTCATATTTCAACTGACAAAAAAAATAGTGCTTTTTTATTTTCAGTATTTTAGGATTTTCTTGTCAGGCAGTAAAAAACAAAAAAATATAAAACATATTCACAAGTCCTTCACCAAGATATCGTATACTAGCTTAGTTCCTTGGGGAACACCACGTTTTGCAGTCGTCTGCCGCGCGAGGTAAAATAAAAAAAAAGGATCAAAGGTTGGCAGCATTGGAAAGAACAACAAACAAATGAGATTTTAAGAACACGCAAAGCAGAGGTGGGGGAATTTTGTTATATGCCATGTCGTAAAAAAACAAACAATGTGACAGTAAGGGATTTCCGGGATGGTTTGTTTCTGCCTTCCACACCCCACAACCCCCCTTTTTTTTCGTTGATCCCCTTTTATTCTTTACAAGATAATATGGGCGTGTTTTATTTTGCATTGTGAAAACATAAAACAAAATTAAGGGTACAGGGTAAATGAGGTAAACGGGAGAAAAGTTCAATTTTAACTTAAATTGAGCAAGTGCTGCCCTCTTTTAGACAATCATAAGACATTTTTGAGCGTTAGATAATGGTTAAAAGAGGTCTCTGTCATATTTNCCCACAACCCCCCTTTTTTTCGTTGATCCCCTTTTATTCTTTACAAGATAATATGGGCGTGTTTTATTTTGCATTGTGAAAACATAAAACAAAATTAAGGGTACAGGGTAAATGAGGTAAACGGGAGAAAAGTTCAATTTTAACTTAAATTGAGCAAGTGCTGCCCTCTTTTAGACAATCATAAGACATTTTTGAGCGTTAGATAATGGTTAAAAGAGGTCTCTGTCATATTTAAATTTAAAAAAAAAAGTATTTCCTAGGGTACTTATGGGTTTTGAGACACAAAAATTGTTCTCTAAAATATTTGTAATATGTCTTTCCTCCTTTTATTCCTGTAGCCTAATAGTTTTATCTGGTTTATTCGCTACCGTCTAACTTAACCAGCAGATTTTAGTCTCTATTTTATAATTAAAGTGCACAAGATAATTGATTTGATTGATTTATTTTGCCATTCCAGGATCATAATAAAATTTAATATAATTTAGCACCGCGTCTTACTACCCGTTCGGGTTATACGATCAAGTACTAGTTACGTTAATGGGTTAGGAATCGGGAAGGTTGAATTTAGATTAAGTGAGCCCGCATTTTCGTGGAGGGAGAATGGAAAGCCATTTAGGAAATCCTTCCCCCAGTCCACCCGACCGAGATTCGAATCTTTATCTCCCCGTCTCCGGCATTCTAGCTCAACACGAAACTAGCGCGTTAACCAACTACGCAACCAACGTGGGTCATCATGATAAACTTATGACGTTCACGTAATGTAACGTTCATTTAATATCTACGTAACCCGCTTTGACATGGTCTAACGCGCTACTTTCGCAGTAGACTATACTGCAATTTCGGAGAGATTTAAGTTCGAATCTCGGTAGGGTCTACTGAAGTTTCTCCCCCCACAAAAAAAAGTTTTCCACTCTCCCTCCACGCAAATGTGGGTACCATTCTTATAGTTATAACCTTCATAATTCCTAAAATCATTAGCCTAATTAGTACATAAGCGTACTATCCGAACGGGTAGTAAGACGCGGTGCTAAATATATACATATATAGTCACGTAGCGTAAATATACACAGTGTGTAGTCAGGATTCACGTAACGTAACGTAGCGGAAAGATACACAGTGTGTAGTCAGGATTCACGTAACGTAACGTAGCGTAAAGATACACAGTGTGTAGTCAGGATTCACGTAACGTAACGTAGCGGAAAGACTGGAGCAAAACAAAGGCAATGAATAGTTGTTCATTAAAATGGAATCCAAGTATTAAGGCGCAATTAGACTACAAGTACTTGCAATATTAGCTTACTGGATACACAAAGTAAAATGTAACAAGAGGCGACGGTGTTTTAAAGTGATCGTAATCCCGGAGTTACTTAGCGTAGACTTAATTTTTTTATTTAATTTTTATTTACCAGGTTTTGGATTACGTTTACGCTTATGCACTAATTACGCTAATGGTCTTAGGGATAAGGTATGTTAAATTGTTAGGAATTGTACTCACATTTACGTGGAGGGAGAGTGGTAAACCATTTTATAAAACACCCTCAATACACCCGATTGAGATTCGAACCTCGATTTCCTTATCATCGGCAGTCTAGGTCTAGTATACAGCGAGAGTAGCGTGTTAGACCACGTGGCCACCGGGAATAGGCTTTTGTAATCACAGTGTTATCAGTAGATGACTTAACATATTACAGACTACTTATAGTCTGATCAACATGGCAATAACCTTTTAACAAACATAAAAGATAATACAAAGTAGCCAAAACTAACAAAAGCTTACAAACTTTATCTTATACTTTTGATAGTGTTCATATTTGATTTGGTAAGGAGTAATAAATGATAAAATTATATCTCCTTTATTTTTATTCCTTTCTCCTTATTTGATAGTAGCGTAGTCTTCTATGATGACATGTTTCGGTGATATTATTGATGTTACACCACCTTCAAGTGTTATTTATGATAAACATGATATTCTGTTAAATACATAATATTATCAGAATAGGCCTACTTGTGAAAATTTTAGGGCCTTATTTGTACAAATTTTATATGGGATGAACAATAATAATTGTTGATATAATTTTTTTGACCTTTAACTTATAACTGTTGAAAGTGACATCACCTTTAAAATGTAACAGTAATACAACACGTGACTTATCTAATGAAAACATGAATGTACAGTCTAATTTTTATAGGAATGACCATATCAGACAGCTATAAAAACTACTATAGTTAAGGATAGTAATAGGTGGCGTACTTTTGTGAAGTGTGGCAATTAACTTTCGAGTTCTTAATGCCATAGAGTAAGTAAGCTAGTATATATACGTTCATGTATTCACGCGTCAAGTCATGTGATCTGCTAATATAGCTATTAAAAATACCTATAGCCCTCTTAGGGGTTGAAGGCGTCACTATTGGGGTGGATTGGCTTTCTGATGACGGGGAAATTGGGGTTTTAATCCCGGTCGGGTCTACTTAGGGTGGTTTTTCCTACATTTTTTCCAACTTAACTTCCACGCGAATGAGGGTATATTACCTCTAAAATGCTTCCTTCATAATTTCTATCTCACTATAGTAAATATCATATATGCATATAACCTGAGCAGGTAATAAGATGCGGTGGTAAAAAGATATAAAAATAACTATAACACAACACTAATAATATAATAAAACGTAATCAAGATTGACTGCAAACAATAAGTTTGTAATTTTTAGAGAAGTTTCTTCTTACCAAAAGCCGACTGAAAACATTTTTTTGTTTTGTTTCTATAATAGAATCGTGGTAAGAAAAATGATATCTGACAGTTACAAAAGTGCATGCAACTTTTGTTGTTGTTGTTTTGCTAGAATCAAGTTAAGAAAGATAGTATCTGACAGATATAAAAGTAACCGAGGATACTTTACTGCAATATAATCAGGCCTAGAATAAAATGCTCTACAATAATCACTCATGAGTCATGGCAAACAATAATGTTTTTTTTTTCCAACGGATTTGAGGTATTTAACGTGAACTTTCTAAAAAAAAAAGACTGATTATATGAGCATACGACTTATAAACTAACCTAAATCTATATCATACACAACATCCAACCCCAGGACGTTAATTATACACTGAGAAAAGGGAAACCAAAATGTCACCAAATATAAATGATTCAATCAGGCTAGTAAACGAGCACGGGACCATTATCTCAGAAAAGAGATACACTACCGACTGAGTTAGGGTATTAAGACAATGGATAAAACATATAAGTGCCGATAAAATAGGCCTATCAATAGAATAAAGTCCTATTTTCAAAGGAAGCATATTATTTGAAAACTTGAAACTATTGTTACCACAATAGCGGGGGAAAAATTGCATTATTGTGTTTATATTATTAGTTCGTTTGGTTATACAGTAATTCGTAAGGCAGTATTATTGGAAGCTTTTGATAACCTTTTAGATGAACTTTATAATTAATAAATCAAATAAAACGTATCTCTAGAATACCAAATTTTAGTGACTTTCAATTAATGTTGGTGGTCGAAAGTGGGGCTCCTTTTAAAAATAAGATTTTAGTTACACTTTTCACGGATGTTGAGGAAGCTTTAAAATATATATATATATATATATATAAGATTCCCCAACATCCGTGATTCCATGACCTTGAAACGATTAGTGTGACACCTTGCAACTGTAAGCTACGCCTTCGCTCGAAGACAAAGGGCGGGTCCCCTCTTTGTTGTCAAGTGCTGTCTGCACTTGAAACTTGTCTGCCGAGAAAACCCGTTCCGCTTCAAACCATAAACCTTCACTGTTCCCAGGGGTGGACTGGCAGGTTCCAAGCGGCCTTTGACTTATTATGACGGCACTTAATGGGGGAATGTAGGGGACGCGAGAAAAGGCTAGTGTTTCTGCAGTTTTTATAGCAAAACTTTTTTTTTTGCCATAAAAAAAAGATATTGCTCCAGTAAAAACATAAAGTTTAATTTTCTTCACACGGTGATATCAATAGTTTCTGAATATCTGCTATGAGCATGGTAGTTGTCATTAAATTCTAGAACATCCTTGACAGATATTCAAGGAAATTTGAGGTCACCAAATGAAGAAAATTAAATTCTCTGTTTGCACTGGAGCAATATTTTATTTTATTATGGGTGACCTGGTGGTCTAGGGGTGAGGTGTCAGACTTCTGTGCTGGCGGCCGGGGTTCAATCCTCGGTCCCGGCACAAATTTATCTGATTACCAAACCCTTC
>CABFOV010001396.1:24204-37579 GCA_902141375.1 Timema poppense
AAAAAAAAGAGTGGGTGAGAAGAGAACCATTTTGGATGTGATTCTTCGGCTTAAAGCAAACTGGATCGGGACACATCATCAAGAAGAACTGTCTTCTGCGTGACGTCATATAAGGAAAGGTTGAGAGAAAGGGGAGCACAGGAAGAAGGAGAATTCAAATATTAGATGACTTGAAAGTGGGAGGAAAATTCTGGAAGCTAAAGACGGAAGCAGAGGACATAGCGCTTCGGCGGTCTAAGTTAACCGACAAAAGGAATGAACCTGTCGTAAGACGGAACACCTATTAATAATTGGCAAAAATGCTTCTAAATGGTTAGACAATATCAGGGAGTCTATTTTTGATAGATTTAAGTTTGTAAAAGAATCCTCCTCCTCCTACTACTTTTAAAGATTACAGAGTTAGTAACAAACAGTCAGTATTAAATAAGCAAATGTGTTTACGTTTGGTTTAAAGAAATTGTTCACAAACCAAGAAACATCAAACAGGACAGTTTTACATTTAATGCCATCTCATATCTTCACAAATGACGTATACTAGGCATTCTCAGAACCACTCACTGGAACATTTGAATAAAATATAGTATAATCAATAAGTTTGAATTAAATGGATAGCTGTATTTTAGTTTAAAGTAGTTGTGGTGGGCCAAATCAATCCTCCCGGTGTCCCGGTGGTCAAGTCCACCCCCGACTTCCTGTTTATGGGGTTATGGCCTATTTTTAACTCAGTTCGTCAGAGAAATGGTTAAGATGAGTGTGTAAGGAACGCTAGAAAAGGTCAATGTTTTTTGTAGTTTTTGTGTCAAAACCTTTTTAGTCTATAAGAAATCAAATATTCTTCCAGTAGAAACATAAGAGTTTAATTTTAATCACATGGTGACCCAAAAAAATTGTTGAATATCTATCAAGGGTGTCCTGGAATTTAATAACAACGTTGCTATTCGTTTAGAAAGTTTGTCATCTAATGCCGCTATGTTGAGGACAGATATTCAACAACTTTTGATATCACCAAGTGAAGAAAATTAAACACTTTGTTTCTACTGGAGCATTATATGATTTATTTTGGACAAAAACATATTTTGATACAAAAACTGCCAAAAAAACTTGTCTTAACTCGCGTTCCCTACATCCCCCACCTCAACCTCAACATGCTCCTTTCTCCGTTACTATGAAAGAGGAGGGAGGGTGAGGTAGATCTTAGTGGGTGGGACCATTGTTCGATACCAAATAGTGTGTAATCTATGCATTTATTTACAAGTGTCCATTTTTCCCATCATGCTTGGAGTCATAATAAAGATGAAAAAGGGAGACGTTAGAAGGAGTGTACCCCCATTCGCGTAGAATAGAGAGTGGGAAACCATTGGGGGGGGGGGGGGNTCGTGACTACCGAAGAGGGATGGTTAATATACTGCCCTCGTGACTACCGAAGAGGGATGGTTAATATACTGCCCTCGTGACTACCGAAGAGGGATGGTTAATATACTGCCAATGATTCATTTGCACTAGCCAGCTCACATTATCAGGTTACAAAAAAAGGTCGAATTTGCTTGGAAAGAGAATCTAGTTTCACTCTCTATAGTCCATGTCAGGCGTGCTCCCCTCTCACCTAATATCACCTTACAAATTAATCCATAGTAGTATTTTCGTATGAATAAACTTATAGAAAATTAAAACTTTCTTTTTTTGTGGACAATATTGATAACATTTAATGTTATTTCCTATGTATTGATACTATTAATCAAGAGTGACAACTACATATAGCACGACTTGACGTATATTACATAATATAATTGTATAGCTGTATATATAATAAATGCTGAATTAAATAGCTAGGTTATTATATTTGTAAATTATGCTTATAGCCGCATCTAAAAATCATATTCTTTTAAATTGAAAACTGACACCTGGACACGGGAATCGAACCGGTTATATTCCCATTTCCAGGTAACATTTTCAATTAAAAATAATACTATACAGTAATAGATGTTAATTAATAATTATATATATATATATATATGTTGGACGCTAAGCCCGAAAACGGCCAATGAACGGATTTTTGCTTAATCCTAGGATTAGACGTTTTAAAATGACCAAAGTCCAAAGTTTTATTCAATTTTGGGCATTGGCCGTCTCCAAACAACCAAACCTAGGAGTGTGCATTTACTAAAATACCCAAGTTGAACATACATTCGTTAGGTTAGGTTAGGCTTAAAAACCTATTTTGTTAGGAAGTCTTAATAATTGAAAATGTAATCTTTGCCAGGTTTTGTTTGTACGTTAATGAGATCCACTTGCCCTCTTGAATTCATGTGGTTGCTCAAAATTGGGCGCGCGCCACCTGCTCAGTCCGGTCGAGAAACGAACTAAAATGTAATTTCAACATGTTATTTCAAGTTTTGGTAGTTTAGTAAGTTCTCAATCCTAGGTTTGACTGTTTGGAGACGGCCAAAGCCTGAAATTGAATAGAAATTCGGACTTGGGGTCATATTAAAACTAGGATTGAGCAAAAAGTTCATCCATTGGTGGTTTTCGGGCTTTGCGCTCAACATATATACATACTTCAAGTCACATAATATATACACCTGTCACTTTTGATAGATAATATGAATACCTATAAAATAACACTAGTAATAAAATAATGTTATTAACGTTGTCCGCAAAAAAATTTGTGTTTTTTTAAAAATATATAGCTATAGTCATCCACATAAAGGTGTCTTCTGCAGCTGATACTTTTAAAAGATGGTGTAAATATGGACAGCTGACCTTCAATCAATATTTGAAACTCCAGTCCAATCAGATTCTAGTGCAACCCTCTTAATAAATAAAAAACGTGGAAAACATTATTTTCCATTTTCTTGGCGTACTTTTGTTCACTCAAACGTACTCAGGAGCCAAAGGGGAGAGTACATATTTACATACCGTACCAATCTTTCCTAACAAATTTTCTCTCTTCAGAGCACGATCTATAGGCTAACATTATCATTCCCTCTTTCCCCTTACCTTCCAACACCTTCTAGTTTTTCACAGGTCTTCCTTCACTTCTCAGTAACTAAGCTCATCACTTCGTGTGGGCGGTTTTGTATCCCTTCACTCACAAAAACCTTTTTATTCCGCACTTTTCTAGATTAAACAGACCCGCAAAGAAAATTAAAAAAATATGTCTTAACAAAGATGACGTGTTCCTGGATATTTTCATTTCAATGAACGCCTTACTTAAATAATAAGTAGTTTTTGTTGTTCTATTTACCTGATTCTTCAATTTCCTCTCGATTTTTATTTTATTTTTAATCCACCATGGATAAGACCTATACCCTATCTACGGTAGGAGAGGTTAACAACAAGTTCGCCAAAGATTGTTTATTGCAAACATTCACTCTTTAAGTCTCTAATCTTAACTTATTCGGATTTTTTTAAACACTGCGTCTTACTGCCCGTTCGGTTTACACGCTTATTTACTAATTACACTGATGGGTTAGGAATTTGGAAGGCTGAATTCAGAGGAAGTGAACCCGCATTTGCGCGGAGGGAGAGTGGAAAAATATTTAGGGAAAACCTACCCCAGTTCACGTGACCGAGATTTGAACCTAGTTCTCCCCCTTCCTCGGCAGTCCAGCTCAACACGATACTGGGGCGTTAACCAACTACGCCACCGGGTTGGGTCGTAGATAATTATCATGGGTGTAGTGATGATGTACGTATAGTACTTAACTCGAAGGTTGGTTGGATCCTCAGCAGTTCCACCGTCAGCTGTAAAGCCTAGGCACCACTGAAGAACCGTACTAGGGAAATAAGGAGTGAGGTAGTTTACAGTTACTTTCACTCCACTCATCACATAGACTGGATGTATATTGAATGTTATTACTATTTTCGTTCATACCTCTGCCGTTTTCATATTCGTCAGAGCCATAAGTG
Organism: Timema poppense; assembly: GCA_902141375.1. Classification (NCBI taxonomy): domain Eukaryota; kingdom Metazoa; phylum Arthropoda; class Insecta; order Phasmatodea; family Timematidae; genus Timema; species Timema poppense. The sequence continues at coordinate 28,114 of CABFOV010001396.1, forward strand.
AGACTGATAGTTTAATGAAAAGCTAACTTGCTCTATCCTGTACCAGCAGATATATGGCATTGTAAACACAGTATCGGGCGAGATTACCAATCAAAAGTGTTATCACACTCTTCTAATAATACTTGCAGCCATTGTTTGCAATAAAGTACCTTCTGATAACTGTCACCTCCACTCCCACCCATAGAGGAGTTAGTTCTAACGGTACCTGTACATTGTTATCATCACTCAGTAGAACACTCATTGGTCAGGTAAAGTAACCCCATGGCTTCTTTGGTGCTGACTGACAGCTCACAGCTGACTTCTGACAGTCAACATTTAGGTATATACCTAAATTTTTACCATCAAACGTGACCGCTACTAAACACATGTTTTTGCAGATCATATGGTTTGGCGTAGGGATACATAATTTGGTCTGGTAACTTTTCAAATCTTTTAGCTGTCAGCTGTGAGCTGTCAATCAGCACCAAAGAATCCACGGGGCTACTGTATAATTGGAAATACATTCCCATGGGAGGTATAGCCGCATTTCGGTAGAAAATATAGTTTGAAAGGCCTTTTTTTACTAACCAGGATCCTACTATATGGTCATATTCTGGTAAGAAAAAAGGCCTTTTGCTTCAGCCTATAAAAATATTACTATATTCCATTCACCGTAGGAATTCACTTCTGAAAGGCCTTTGTCCCTACCATAAATCTACTATATAGTAGGATATTGGTAGGAAAAAAGACCTTTTAGAGAGTAATTCCTACTGTGAATGGAATATATATATGAATGGTCAAATGGGGACAGATGCCGGATAGCATATCACAGGTACCATTTAAACAAGCTCTGTCTATACTGGAAACTCCCCACGACACGTCACTGCTATGCTCTATTGCAGTAATGTGAACTTTGGGATGGCAATCTTTGTTGACGTGAGTCTATTATATTGTTTTCTCTCTTGGTTCATTTTCTTACATCTTTTACTTGGACAATAAACAAGATCATTTCCCTAAACGCCTCTATTATTTAAAGAAACTCATGGTCTTACCACCTCGTTTCCTCATGAATAAAAAAAAAAGTCAACTCTTGCTCGAGAAAAGAGAATATTTAAAACGTTTTCAAGCCAAACTACTCCAATAGTAGTTAAAGGAAATAAGAATGTCGTGAGGTTAAAACAGAGAGAGAGAAGGAAAAAGTTGTCACCTTGTGTGACTTTCTCTCTCAGAGTATTCGTCTTAAGGGTGTTAAAACTAGTTTTGAATTGTAAGGTACGAGGGAAAAGGGGGTAAATTCAAATTTTAGCCCAAATTGAGTTAGTGCTGCTATCTATTATACAACCATGATACCTTTCAAATGCAATTTATATTATAGCTACAAGAGATCTATGTCATATTTAAGTTATTATAAAATAAATGTTACGAAGCACCGCACAGATTTTCTCTCGCTTTTATCTTGAAATATACATTTACTAAAAGCTCGTTAGGATTTGTTAAACAAAATAATAAGTCCATACATTGTTGTAGAAACACTACACCAAAGATCATATATGAAATAATATACACTGTTACTCTATGGAATTAGGAACTAGGAACACCAAACAGAAATATTGAGAAAAGAGCATAAGAATCAAATTAATTTTCAAAGACCTGAATTTAAAAGTATATATAGTTGCTTATAGCTCAGAAACTATTGGTTTTATAAAAATATATTTCAAATAAAATGTTTTTATCTCTAACAAAATTAAAACTTTACAATGATAAGTTATTTCATATCTCAAATAGTTGTAGAGAAACGTTCAAAATTGGAAAATTTCTCCTGTGTAAGATACCCTCAAAGCCATTTACACGAGAAAATGAGAATAGCCATCTTGTTTATAAACAGTGTCTGGATATAAAATTTAATCAGAATCGTTAAAACGAATTTTGAGAAGCATCGATTTATTCTCTTTTTGCCCTTCAGTAAACTACCCTTAATTTTAGGTTTGGATATCTAATTACAAAAACCCCTCGGAGGGAAAACCCCAGATACCAAGTTAGAACCCAATCGGTTAAATAGTCTCGGTTCTAGTTCAAGGTACAGACAGACAAACAGCATTGCGAAAACCACCTTTTTCTTTTTTCAAGGGGTCATGAAACGTCAGAATTTATCAAAATCTCGAGTTCACTTTTTTGACGACACAATACGTCTCTCTCCGAGGTGTCGAGAGAAAGTAAAAAGTATTTCCTGGCATTTTTATGAGGTTTTAGATATAAAAGTGGTTGTAATGGAAAATGTCTGTAATTTGACTTTCTCCCCGATTTACCATGCATTAATCCTTCAATTACATTGAACATTTTACTAAGAAGCCATTACTATACGATACTCAATGATTATGTTTTATAAACCTTTATAGAAATACAACCTTTTTAAACTGTGATATTTGGGGATTAGGGATTTGGCTTAATTTGTAGAAATCCGATGTTTCCGGACCAAATTCGTACTCTTTCATCTTTCATAGACATGAATTAATTCCCAAAAAACGGTTGAATTTTCACGCACAAGTTGTGAGATGTTTGGCAACACATGAGCGTGTTTGTTGACGGGTGTTTTCTCACATGAAATGGAACCAAACACACAAAATATCACGGATTAAGGACTGCACACATTGTTTGGTAAAAAAAAAAGTTACCAAATATATAAGTAAAATCTCAATAAATATGTTAAAATGTTTTTTGAAGAAAAAATATATTTTTTAAAATGAAAGGACGAGAGTAATGATTATTTCAGAACACAAATTTATTAATCGAGAGAGTGCAAATGGTTCCCCCAACAAAAACAAAAACAAAAATGTTAAAAACTATCACAAACCCGTTTGAACATCCTTAAAGGTGACTAACAAGAGTGGGAAGAGCGGAAAAAAATAACGGTTTCCCCCGCGCTTTCTTCAAGAGGTGTGGGTATATTAGAAAAATACGGGGGTAAAAGTCGTCTTGTTGCGGTAACAAGGTCTTGTTCACCCCCCATCCCACCCCCATATAAACTCCCTTAGAGAACATCACTCAAGCGACTCGTGGAAAATATACCTCGGGCACACGAAATATGCATGGATATTGCTTCCTTTGGGACTAAGAGAACAGAAGAAAGGAGGAGGTAGTCAAGATAAAAAAGAAAAGGACCAAAATCAACCGTACTTTTTTTTTATTATCGCACGTGAAAACTTTTTAGCGAGGAAGCTTGTCTTCAAAGTGTATTATAATGTAAAATAAGATGAACCGGAATGGTTGTTAATGTGAGTTAAGGCTAGGAGGTTTGACATAACTTTATATTTATAAAAAAAAAAAGGAAAAAAAGTAAACTAAGCATCTTATATCATATAAAGAATCTAATTTTACTTGATTTACTTAAACCAAATCAAATGATATATAAATGATACATACATCAAGATAATTGATTACTAGGCTATATTTTTGAGCTAGACATATCTCTCTATAGCAATGTCAAATTTCTGAGGCAATTTAAGAGTTAAATTACGTTCCCTGAATTGGTTTATTATTAAATTCATGCCAGACTCATTTAAAAAATATATTACCAAGATATGTTGGGGTTTTAATTATTTATTAGCAAAATCACAAATAAAGATATTAATTTGTTCTTATTTGGGCTCTGCGAGTACTCGTATTACGAGCTTCGAGCCGAGCTCGTAGCTTAAGCTCGAGATCGAAAGTTTTGTAGGATCGTCATTTTCGAGTTTCTACTTGATGTACTTTAATAATACATTTGTAAAATGAAATAGTAACGTTAGTCTATTTAATTGAGATAATATCAGCATTTCCACTTATAAATCATTCGGTTACCTAACAAATTGTTAAAAATTAATTTCAATGTTTACATTAATAACGCAATAAAGCTTTATGACCACTTTCGACCGGTAAATTTTTTTCAATATGGTCGTCCATTTTGAATTATTCTTGATTGAAGTTGTTTTACTTGTATTGCCACGACAAAGCAAAGAAAAGCAAAGCTAAGAAGATTACTAAATAATTGAATGATTCTTTTTACTTTTTTTTACCTGGTCCCTTTCTAAAATAATTATTTATGTCAAATTAAAAATGTAATATTAAGAATATATTACTATATTAAATGTTTTCAAACTTAATATATTTAAAACTCGTATTAATTAACACGTTTAGTTACAAAACTAGCTCTAGTTTAGTTACTATTTAGTTATAGAATTATGTTGTTCAACCTGTTTAAAATCAATGTTGATCTTATTTATTGCAATACCTATTTTACCAAACTTACCACATTTATATAAAAAAATATATTGTTTGCTAGAAATATTATTTTTAATTTCAAAGTATCAGCATCAACTTTTATAAGCAATAAAAATTGAATTGAAGTAAATTTCTCAATAAAATAATGTCCCGTACAACGCGCATGTGCAATTGCGCATAGAGAAATGGAAATGGAACAAAAGTCGTGATCATGCACGATTACAGTAAAGAATAATAAACGAAATACGAAACACTTCAAATTTATAGTTATTTATGACTCTTACATTTTCTTATAGGGTAAATTAAGTTTCTGAATCATATTTTGAGGAAATACTAGCTTATTAAAACGTCAATTTTATTAACTTTTTATCAATATAGTGTAATTAGGTTAGGCCTGGATATAAACACACTTATTTTTCTCTTTCTACTTTTACACTTCCCACTTCTTCAAACTTCCACAGCTGCACGTTGTTTTGAAATTTCGGAAGTATTTATTTTTCATATGAAAATACATTAATGAAAAAGTTATATTCCCGAAAATTCAAACTAATGTGCAACTGTGGAAGTTTTAAAGAAGTGGGAAGTGTAAAAGTTTAAAAAGACATGAAGATAGAAGTGTGTTTGTTCCTATCTAGGCCTAACCTAATTATCCTTTCAGGTTGGCTTCCTTCAATATCACTTATTTTACATCATTGTAGTGGGGAATGCCAGGCCTCCACCGTGGTTCGGATTACACGTTAAACTGTAGGTCCTCCATTTCATCTCACAATCACCCTACATTACACATTAGAGTAAGTGCGTATAACCCGAACGGGTAGTAAGACGCGGTGCTAATAATAATAATAATAATAATAATAATACATCATTGTACAGTGTTTCTACACCGTCTTATTATATATTACAATTACAAGCAATTTTTTCTTTCTTTCAAAACTACGGTATTTAATCTTTATAAAAATGAGTGTCATTCATATTTTAAGAACATGTATTTTAATATACTTTATAACATTTTATAATTATGAATATACTCGAACTTGACTCTTAGCTCGGGAGCTTTTAGAAATACTCGACTCGGGTTCGACTCGAATGAAAAAATCCAAGCTCGCAGACCCCTAGTTCTTATAATACAACATTTATTGAATGGTCCCAGTGGCGCAGGAACGGGGGGATACGGGGGTAAATTTTACCCCCCTTAAAAATTGAGGGGAGTAAAAAGTATCATTTTTACCCCCCCTCCCCCAATAATATAATAAAACTTTTAGATAGTGTAAAGATCTTGTTGAGGCATGATACAGAGTTCACACTAAACATAGTAAAAATAAAATGTACTTGGAACACGCACTGTTGGAAAATTCTGATAGTGATACCAACTACATCAGCTACTACAGAAAGAATGTTATCTTAGAAATAACCCATTTCGTGTGCAAATTTGCTGAAAACGAGTTAATCTCCCTTCAACATGATTTATTTATGGATTATAAAACTTAAAATATAAAGTTTTTAATCCTAAAAGGGCCAGGGCATGTTCGTTTTATACCTTTTGGAATTGGCGTGAATAACATTTCATAATAACAAACAATTTTTTTAGATAATGCAGGATATTTGGGCTTCTAAAACTCGTCTCTTTGCTATATTAAATCAGAAACTAGATATAAAATGTTGTAAATGTCAGTACAATTTTGCTGAGCTACTATGTCCAGAGAGTTTTACTTTCCGTTAAAATGAACCGTTACATAAGATAACGTTGACTATATTCTTAAACCCTCGTCTCTTAACGCACGTTAAACTCTTGAACAATCCGATCGTGAACCAAGCTTTGCTCGCCTTGCAATATTAATAATTTTATGGGTCACGCGCAGTGTGTTCTTGATTAATTTGGTAGCAACTTGTGTTTTCCGCAAAAGACAAGGGCTGAAAGGTTGGTAATCAACCGTGCGTAGCTTGGAAACAGCGAATAATTCATCATAACCAAACCGTGATTTTAATGAACGTCATCAAGTCTTGAGTTTTGCGGTTTCGGGTCTGTTATGACGTTCCTGTGAGTCTTTGAATGATGGTGAAGGGGGGCGGGAGGGAGGTGAGTACCAGCTGTAGTCCAATTATTTCTCTGACCCGTGGTTTTTAACCTGTGATACGCGTACCACTAAGAACACTCAGCACTTTTACTATGATTTAGTAATGATGGTCTTTATTTTTGGTCCAAGTTAACCTAATTTGAACCTAACTTAAAAATGTGTCGTTTTATTAAAACAAGTCTAGGTCTCTACTTAGTAATGTATTTTAAGTATTATAATCAAATTTTTCTTTTTATGTATTTATTTATTTTTCTATTTATAACCTACAAATACATTTTATATGAGGGACATGCAAAGTTTTTAAAAGTTTTGGCTGGAATAATGTGCACTGATCGCTGTAATCTGAAAAGTAAAATATTTAACTAGCTATGTTTGATTAAATATTAATAAGTTCGTTAAAAAACACTAATAAGGTATACGAATAAGGAAAATGTTTTCTATTTATTGAAACATATAAACGCTTGTGATAATAAAGATAATCTTTTTAATGAGAGGGTAATCAATCTTTTTTTTTAAATCACTGGTTTTAAGGGCCAAAACGGCTAACCATAGATCCGGGAGATTGGTTCCATCAGGAGTAGGGTCCATTCGCCATAAGAGTGAGGTTAACTGACAGCTGAAGATGTAATAACAGTTAAAAGAAAAACACAATTAAAAGCAAAATGTTTGCTGTGAAAGTTTTGACTCCAAAAAGTGACAGCAAATCAACACATGATCTTCCAGATCATATGACTTGTCAAGAGCATAGCAGCATTAGCTGACTAACTTTTTTTAAATGAAGAGAAAAAGCTGTCATTAAATTCTAGTAAACCCTCGACGGATATTTAACAACTCTTTAAATCACCATGGGAAGAAAATTAAAATCTATGTTTGTACTGGAAAAATATTTGATTTCTTTTGACCGAAATAGGTTTTGCTAAAAAAAACTACAAAAAACACTACATACGCATTCCCTACATCCTCGTCTCAGATCAGATCAACAGATACTTTTAAATAAAACGTAAATTTATAGAATCAAAACAACTAATTTTTTGAACTTAATTAAGTTGAACCTAATAAAATCACGTTTCAAATTTCAAATAGATGTGAAGATATTTTTTATTTATTTCTACGTGCTACTCGTCTTAATAGCCATCCGGAACATACAGAGCTTTACATGGATGTAAGATAGATATTAAAAAAAGCGCCATATCATCAGCCCTCAATCGAGCCATGGTGGGCGCAGTCTGTTGGCTAAGATAGTGCCAAAATCTGAGGATAGAAGGTACTATATGATCAGCACAACGAACCTTCTAGCCGTTAATCTCAGTTTTCTAGATCATAACTGTCACTATTTCATTCAAGTAGTTATACATTTGTCCTCTCTTGAGTTGACTCTGTTCCAAATTTCACTGCTTCCCAGAGAATCAGGAAGCATCTGGGATCCAACTCAGGACTCTGACCAATATACCATAGAGGCGGTCGCGGTAGGAATACGGAAAGTGAAATATAGAGGAGGTACTCCGGCATTTGCGTAGAAAGAAAAGCGAACACCACTCTCCATGCACTTGTCCGAGATTCGAACCTAGACCTCCTCATCACCGGTGAACCATACCTGACGAGACTTGACACCTTTGTACGCGTGACCACTGCTGATGGTATTATTTTATTGTATTCTCTTTTAATTTTGCCGTTACAATTAATAAACTAAGGCTGGTATTTAGAAACTATGTCGCTGCGTATCAAGGAGAAGTCACACGGGGCCGTCGCCATTTTATCCTCGCAGATCTCACGGAGAACTCATTCAGGCACTTTCACACGCGCGGAGAACTTTCTCTTCAGACTAGCTCACACGTCACTTTCACACACGACCCGCCTACAATACGCGTTGCGTAACTTCACAAGGGAGTCAAGAGTAAAATTGGCATTATTTTCTCTTGTGTGATGCACACTCCTTATACCCATCTATGGCATTTCCTCCCATAGGGGATCCGAAAAACACCACACTCCTTTAAAACCCTTCTCACCCCTCTGAGCTAAGGTATTTCTTCCCCTAGTAGTTCCTAAAAACAATTCACTCCTTTTAAACCCTTCTCCCTCCCCTGAGCTAGGACATTGAAACCACTGGTGTAGGAAAGAACGCCTCTGTGATCTAGTGGTCAGAGTTACTGGCTACAGATCCAGAGGTCCCGGGTTAGATCCCCACCACTTCCAAAATGTACAGCATCGGTGAAGCAGTGGCTCTGGTACGGAGTCAAACACATCCTCGTGAGAACAAAAGAACGGCCTCTTGGTCGGTATAGCTCGCGTGTGGGCTCACACAGCGGAGGTCAGTAATAGAGGAAATACTTTAGCAAGGATGAGGAGTGGTTGTAAGGAGGGGGCTTACCTTTACCGACAGCAGGATGGCCTTCTATTATTTATAAGTTAGATTCTTCACCATGCAAAGTAGACTCGCCTCCTTTCAAGGTAAACAAAGTAAATATTCTGGTCAGATACGACTGTTTCGTCTGGTTTTTTTTAAAGCCGCCCGATGACGGGGAGATCGGGGTTCGAATCATAGTCGGGTGTAATGGGGGTGGGGTTTTTTTCTAAATAGTTTTCCACTCTACCTCTACTCAAATGCAAGTACACTTCTCTAAAATCAACTGTCCTCAACACTAACACGTAAGCGTAATTAGTTCATATGCGCATAGCCAGTACGGGTATTAGGAAGTGGTGGGGAAAAAAAACTTTCACAAAAGGTTAAATGATGAAGACAGTGAATTTTAAGAAGATTCCTCAAGAGAGGATGAGGCATACTATTATAAAAATATTACTAGTAACGTCTTAAGTTTTTAAACACATTATTTATTCCCTTCTTTGTTATTTTTCTCTAGACAGACATAATACTTATCTACATGTTCCATTGAAGTTGAACTGAGGGGGAGGGGGGAAGGGATGTAAAGGGGTGAGAGGACACCGAACAAACTGTACAAACTGAAATATTCAGGAGCTACCGCCCAAAAACGGCGGGTTCTTAACCCCTTCTCACCCTTTCACAACCCCCCCCCCCAATAACTTTCTTACAAAAATACCCCTATTTTGTTTTATCGGGCATTACACGTGAACCCAGGTGACGATAGGAGAGGATATGTAACATATTGCAAATTGAGCCAATATTTCGAGGTGGGGGG
>CABFOV010001396.1:48767-93593 GCA_902141375.1 Timema poppense
CCCCCCCCCCCCCCACATGGAGTATTTCCATACGATCTCCACGCTAAACGCGGATGCACTTCCTCTAAATTACCTTTCTCATCTTTCATAATCCTGAGACTAAGCCGTTAATTGTCCTTGTGTTGAACATAATAATAAGAAATATGAAAATTTGAATACATCCTCTAGTGGCTTAACACCCGGCCCTGCAATGTAGGGGGCCCCATTGGTACAAGGGAGCCTACGAAAGAGAACTTTAAATTAATATGAATTTAGTGGAAATAATTGTAATCAAATAGCCTATGTCCTGATTAATGATAATTTAGATAGTTGAGTATGTTTATCATAAAGTGTAGTAAAATACAATTAAGCACTATTTCAATTATTTAATACCAGCCTCGGTAGCGTAGTTGGCTAACGCACTTGTCGTGTTGATCTCGACTGCTGAGGACGGGGAGATCGAGGTTCGAATCTCGGTCGGGTGAACTGGGGGTGGTTTTTCCTAAATGGTTTTCCACTCTTCCTACACGCAAATGCGGGTTCACTTCCTCTAATCCAACCATCCTAATCCATTAGAGTAGTTAGTACTTAAAGCGTATAACCCGAACGGGTAGTAAGACGCGATGCTAAATAATAATAATAATAATAATAAAGAAAAAAAACCCAACTAAAAGCATTTTTTTCAATGATACATTTGTATGATGAGTAGGAAATAGTTAAGAGAAAGTGAATCAACATTCACCCGGGGAATCCATGGAAAACATACCTGATCGCAATCGGCTGCCCTTGGTCAAAGTCTAGTAGTCTAGCTCTGAGCTATCGTCTGATAAAAGGACTGTTGAAAATAGTCGTTGGATGAATACAATAATATTTTAGTTAGTGTGCCCTTTGACCCGCTGATAAACGAATAAAAGGGAACAAATATTTCCGTTAACTATAGCAATCAGGTCCTCTAAGAGGTATCATTGATCCAAGGACAATACAATTTGATGTGTCCTCTTTCGTACAAAATAGTTCCATAAATTTGTGAGCTTTATTTAATTTTTACTAACATAATATTTAAACTGTGTACGTAAAGTATAGTAAGTTTTCTTACATTATTGAACCACATTTTTATCTTTACAATGTTAACTGCATTTTAAGACAACCAATCCTTATATATTATTTAAATAAAATCATGTATTTTATAAACGTGTTTTGTGTCTCTGACGGGATTTTGAGGTGTTGAATAAGGGAACGCAGGCTAAGGTCACTATTTTTTCACTTTAAATAGCAAAAAAACGCTTCTTTTACATCAGTAAAATACGTCAAGGGAGCTTCCTTAGGAATTGAGATATTAGCAATCAATTGTTGAGCTGAGGTTAGAAATGGAAAAAAACCTTCAACAGTAAACGAGTTTGGTGTTTACTGGAATAAATTTAAAACATATTTTCTATGAGTATACATACATAGACTTGTAGTCCTAGTTTAAAAGTTGAGATTTTCCCCTCTGAAAATTAAAAAAATATCCACATATCAAGAGATAAATGCCCCAGAAACGAAAGGTAGCTGTTATAGGATCTTATAGTTGCTCTTTGTGAATCGAATGATATCATTTAATAGGAGGGTCACAACCCAAATTGTATCGGCATTTGTATTTCCCTCTTCCCCTGCTTGTTCTCCTACTGACGGACAGGTCCAACCAGGAACGTCATAGGTTCAATTGGTTTCTGGCATTTATGAATTTTTGCTCGACTATTCTACCGCCTTAAGTGTAATTTTCCACACTTAATAATCTCAAAAATTTATCAATATTTGTCATGCACATTTGATGAGAACTTTTTAATAAATCAAGTGAAAAAGTCCTAATCAAATTGCGCGATGCCCCTGAAAAATATATAAAAAAAATTTCGATATTGCTCTGTGTGTCTACTGGAGAGATATTTGATTTATTTTGGATAACCTATTTTTTTATTTAAAAAGTACAAAAATACTGACCTTAGCTCGTGTTTTTTTATTTTTTCATTTATTTCAGGTGTTTAATAAGCACTTCCAGAACCAACTGAATATATCAACACACGATTTATAAACTAACTTAAATCTAGTAAAGACACAACATCTAGTCCCCAGACATTGATTCTTCACTGTGAAGAGGTAAAAACCCACATTTCATCAAATAAATATATTTCGGTTATGTTGAAAATCGAACCCATGACCTTTATATCAGTAGACATACACGCGACCGATTGAGCTAGGGTGTCAGACATTATAGTTCAAGCTCCCTTTCATCCACCTTGATTATGTAAAAGTGAAATTTTTTTGGGCAATCGGGGGCAAACGTCCCACATTCCACTCCCCTATTCTGGGGGGTGCCAGGGTTACCGCACTTCGTCTTTTACCCGGACATAATTTCCTCTTTTTCAGACATAGGATGTATGTCTGGGCGGATTTCTTTCAACAGCGGAAACGTCCGGGTTTACAACAATTAAAAAAGAAGAGAGAATTGATAAGATAGTATTGTATTGGATTATGTCATTTGTATAGGATATCATTGTCTGCATGGATTGATATAAGCGGCCTTTAAATGATTAATTGAGTCTTCTCATATATGACAATGGAAATACTATTAATTCTTTTTGAGTAAAGTTTATTGTTTTAACAACATCTAGTTTAATCGCGTTACCTGCTATTAATTGTTTGTTGCCAGTAATTCAGAGTCTTTGTATTAATACTTAAATACTGTGTTAGTACATAATTTAATCACCATATTTCAATGGCTGATTTGCAAAGATATAGGAATATCATGGTTCCTTGGAAATAATTACAAAAATGTTGTTTGCTAATCTATAAGACACGAAATTGAATAAATCAAATAAGTATAAAATTCTTCTGTGTCCACAGGGGCTACGCTCAACTTCGATGTGGAACTTATCAACATCGGGGACTCGCCCCCAGCTGTGAATGTCTTCAAAGAGATCGACGCCGATGCTGACAAGATGCTTTCTAGAGAAGAGGTTAGTCCGTTTTCAAACTAACCAGCCTCGACATTAATCACTGTCTTTAACTTATGACTGCTTTAGTTTTTGTTAAATTGACAAGAAAAACATGTAGAAAGGTACTTGATATTATAACTTGTTGCTAAGAGTTGGTTGATTACAACTTAAAAGGAACCATACTATTTTCAAACTGTATTTCAACTAATTTACTTTATTTGGATTAAATAAGAAAACTATTATATTTGTTAATTACGGTTATAGCCACATCTAAACATCATATTCTATAAATTGATAAATCACACCTGTGCACGGGAATCGAACCCGTGACTTTTGACTTGGTACGCCATTGCTCTAAACGACTAAGCTATCCAGAGGTCGTACTCTACCAAGTGTCATTATTCACTCATATTTTAAAGCAATGTCTGTGATGGATGTGCGGAAATGACAGCTACATATGAGTGATAAATTAAGATCACAAGCTATCAGAAAACGCAGCCAACCATTCTTTACTCATATTTAAAAGAATTTTTTCAATTTAAAGAATATGATTTAGGCTACTTTAATTATTTTAGAACGATTAGTATTATTTATCAACATCACTTCTAAAATAATATTACCTAACATATTAATATAATACATTTATAATAATCATCATGGGCTGCATCTGTTTTAAAGGCTCATAGAATGTTTTAATATCTTTTCTGTAAAAATAATCTTTCAGGATGTACAATTTTTTATATTTTTTTATAACTCAAGTTTTAAAATTATCTATAAATTATTTCCCTTAGCTACAGCCATGTTGATAAAAATGGCCACAGTTAAAATTTAATAATACAGGTAATAAGAGACATACACCTATGTTCTATGAGCATGACTGTAACAAGTGTTATTTTGTTTAATTTTTATCTTTTGGTTAGTTGGTTGTATTCATGACTGGAAACATAAAATAAATTAATGGAAGTAAATGGAAGAAATGAAACCGCCCACAGAATTCAAGAGATATCATTACTGTACTTTAATATAATATTTATTCTTCCACCAAGCTACATACAGTAGCCCCATGACTCCTTTGGTGCTGACTGACAGCTCACAGCTGACAGCCGATGGCTTTGAATAGTTACCAGACCAAATTTTGTATCCCTACACCGAACCATATGATCTGCAAAGACATGTGTTTAGCATCTGTCAGAAGTCAGCACCAAAGAAGCCATGGAGCTACTGTACATACTAGTAAAACCTTAACAGAGCCATCAATATTTGTATTGTTATAGATTCTATCCACATAACCTGCACATAACTATTTCATAAATGAAGGCCCTAATGATGTAAAAAAAACATACAATTATTTTGTATAGATAGGTCGAATCCATTTTTTTTATTAATCCAAAACTTCATTTTATCTATAAATCCTGAATATGTTTGTTTTTTCTTTAGCACCACATCTTCATAGTCTCGTATTTGAATCTGATTTTTAGAAAACATAATTAACAAAATAGGTTTACTTTACTACATTGACTTTCAAGTTGGTATTAAAAATAACTATATGTTAAAGTCTTTTGGTTATAATTAGGTTAGTTGGTTTATTAATGATCTCAAGTCTGGTTGTTACTTTTTTTCTTATAGCCATCTTTAAGTAAAACCTCCCAATTTCCTTTTTCTCCCTCTTTCCCCCCCCCCTCTTTTAGGAAGTTGTGTTGCACCTTTCACACTCTCTCCTAATGAGTTCCGATAGAAGGAAACAATAGTCATGGGATTGGAGCGTTGGGCCGTAAGAATCGATTTTCTAAGAGGCAGTTGGTGACCTGGCGGTCTAGGGGTAAGGTGTCAGACTTCTGTGCTGGCGGCCGGGGTTCAATTCCAGGTCCCGGAACAGATTTATCTGATTACCAAACCCTTCCTTCACCTCTGACAAGACAACTTGTGAATGTGTGGAATGCCAGACCTCCACCGTGGCTCGGATTCCACGTTAAACTGTAGGTCCTCCATTTCATCTCACAATCACCCTACCATTCATTACACATTAGCGTAAGTGCGTATAAACCGAATGGGTAGTAAGACGCGGTGCTAATAATAATAATAATAATAATAATAATAATCTAAGAGGCAACCTTAACCTCTGTCCAGTGGCAGCAGTGTAAAGTGTGAACTTGTGGTCTTCTTTTAATTTTAAAAGCTATATTGTGTTTGTTCCTTTTATAAGTTTCTATCTACCCTTAATGTAGCTTCTTCCAAATATAACAACTTAAAATGGGTAGTAGCCCTTTTTAGTTTTTTTTTTCTGAATCTAGAAATTGATATTGTTCTTGAATCCTCGAATCTCAAATATATTTAAGGATTTGAGGGGTTATAGGGATCCAGAATTCAAAGGTATCAACCCTAAAAAAAAAAAAAAGTAAAAAATATTGCTTGATGGAAGTAGAATAGGCCTATATACCCTGATTTTGGTTATAAGAACAATATATAAAATTCAAAAATATTGCAAACATTTCTCTATTTTATTTCTGTTATTCTATAGGTACTGATAAGATCCATTAAAATTGACAGGTGCAGATAACAAAACTCGATGTTAAAATTGATATTAAAATTGTTTTTGGAACTTAAGTAACTTCTACTGTTTTTACTACCAAAATCACACTAAACATAATACAAATTTAAGTTGAGTGTAGGATTCCATAGTTCCTCCCCTCCCCTCACCTCCCAACTTCTGTGTAAATATTCCTTCCTCTCTTTCTTTGACTTTCCTCCTCTTCCCTTGGATCTTACATCTGATTAGTTTCAACTTTCATGTGCATTAAAACAAAATATGTAGCCCATTGGATCAATTGAGGATATCCAAGGCTTCAAAAGTATTTCAAATTCCAGATTAAAAACATAATTAAATACAGGATGTATAGATATATGTGGGAAGTAACTGTGGTGTGGATAGCAAAACAACAAAACAACACAAAAAAGTTCATATAAACATGTGTCCTACATTTGATAGTTCCCGAGATATGGCCTTTTTAAGTTTCTGCCGGAACTATTAGTAGCACTACTTGATACACCTCTTGTAAGTGACATAACACTGCTGATACACAACTACACCACCAGGGGTGTATCAAGTAGTGGTATTAACAATTCCAGCAGAAACTTGGAGAGCCATATCTCGGGAATCATCGAATGTAGGACATCTGTTCATAAGGACCTTCTGTGTTGTTTTGAGGTCTATTATCCACACCCCAGTTAATTTCCACATAAATTGATAAACCATATTTTTTTTTTTTCACTTTTTAATCTAATTTATTTCACATCTCCCCTGCCTCTAACACAAGTATAGGTCATACCTCACAACCAGACCTCAGAACATTTATTTACCACTTACATTAATCTGACTTCATATTATAGGTGATTGAATGGTATAAGCTTCTAAGGTATCACTCTCGCAATAGATTTTACTGCCAATTACAGAGATCTAGGGATCGAAATCTCGGAGGGTGTTTTTTTGTGTTTTTATTCTAAATAATGTTCCTTCTCCCTCCTCATACCTAACACATTAGTGTAATTAGCAGATTTATACAGATAGCCCGAATGGGTAGTAAGACTCGCTGCTAAGAAATAATAATATACATAGTTAGGCTACACTTTATATTTTATGTAATAATAAAAAAATATTAGTTAGGGCAAAATCAAAATTAGAGAATAAAAACCAATTTGAGAGGTTAATCTCTTATAGGCCTACCAATGATTTGAGAACAACTGAATTCACCCCTTTTTTTTTTACACTGCAATACCTGTTCAGGATGAGTAAGATTGAATACAGAGGAAGTGTACACACATTTACATGAAAGGGTAGGAGAAAACCATTGCGGGGGGGGTAACCTAGCACACCCGATTGGGTTTTGAACCTCAATCTCCCTGTCATTGGCGATCTAGTCAAATATGAGAGTAGCGCCTTAAACCATGCATCCACCAAAGCAAGTCATATTTAATTTAAATACATCATAATAATGTCCTTTCATTTTATTTGTGTGTGCTTGCAGGTGAGCGAATACCTGAAGAAACAGATGGTGGCTGCGGACGAGGACGGTAAGGGCGAAAGCGACGAGGTGAAGAGAATGATCGAGGATCACGATAAGCTGGTGGAGGAAATCTTCCAGCACGAGGACAAGGACAAGAATGGCTTCATCTCACACGATGAGTTCTCCGGACCCAAACACGACGAGCTTTGAGAGAAGAAAAACAAAAACCTCTCATCTCTTCCCAAGTGAAAACGTAAACACGTGTTTCATGAGTTTAATTTCGCTGTTGAACCTGAACACCACTATGGGGTGGACAACATACTTTACAACCAGTGATAATGTTTTGTACCGTTGTTCAACCTCTTAATGCATTCTACGCAAACTGTTCAAATTTATATATTAATTTACCATGATGAAATCAAAATTATCATGTAGGCCTATACAATGCATGTTTTTTTTTTTAATTCTTAAAACTTTTGTTCTCGATTATTTTTCTCAAATGTTGGTTCAAATTACGGTACATTTAAGCCGATGAATAAACAACTGTGTCATAATGACACAAAATAAAGACAAAGACAATTTTTTTTAAAATAAATAGTTTATAATGGTTATTGGTTTTTTTATTGTATGAATGAAAAAAATATTATATATATACATACATTTCTGTAAATAGAATTTACAAGATTCGGGAAATTTCCCTATGCCTATTGAATGAGACATATTAGTTCCCATTTTAATCAAATGAAGTAC
Organism: Timema poppense; assembly: GCA_902141375.1. Lineage (NCBI taxonomy): Eukaryota > Metazoa > Arthropoda > Insecta > Phasmatodea > Timematidae > Timema > Timema poppense. Next base: position 56,470 of record CABFOV010001396.1, read on the forward strand.
TGAATTAATTATTGAGGTGCTGTATCACCTTTTTTTTAAAAATATTCATGGGTATATTTGGTTGTAATTTGACAACAAACGCCCTTTTTTCCGGCTACTTGGTGGGTTATAAAAATAGCTTGACTTAAAATTTAAAACTGTGCATATTAAAAAGCAAAAACTATCAAAACAGTGTATATTATTAAAGAAATCATTTTGACTTTTATATATGTAAAAAAACTTCAATCGTTTAGAAAACAGTATATCGTATAATATTATATAAATTTTGGGATCACATAGATTTACTCACCACTGTTAATTATGTGAGATAAACTTTTTATGCATATCATGTCCCCATCTTCCATTATAAATAATTATAGTTAACAAATGTAACGTAAAACATTCCAAATACTGATATTGGTACCATTTTAACAAATATTATGAAACAAAAAAACTGCATTTATTTACTGTTTTAAACTAATTTAAATAATACATTATAATTGCATAGCTCTTATTAATTTATTATTAGCATCGCGTCTTACTACCCGTTCGGGTTATAAGCAACTGAACGGGTAGTAAGACACAGTGCTAATAATAATCTTATTAAAGATGTACTATCTTTGGTATGTGAGTGTTGTTAAAGATGACTGATGGTCGAATAAATTTGAATTGTATTTTAAATTTGTATTTTATTTCTCCAATCAATCTTATATTAAAATAATCGGTTATAAATAGAAGAAAGTACAGAAAAAAACTGTTAGAAACAGATAAAAGGAACCAACACAATATAGCTTTTACAATGTAGGCCTGAAGCGGAATACAATTCACACTTTACATTGTTGACAATCATGGACAAAGAGATAATGGCCATCTCTTGAATAAAATCTATCGTTACCACCAAATCCTTCAACCTGGGTATCATTCTATCGGAACTCATTAAGAGGGAGTGTGAAATATGCTTATAATAATAAGAATAGTTTTATTTGTCTGAAGTTTATTAATTTTATCATTAAGTAAGACAAGTATAGGTTTTTAAAAGCACACAACTAACACTATATATCTGGGATTAAACACTAAGAATTTTAAGGCTGTATTTATGGTCTAGTTTCGGGAGTCAAACAATCTCTTGATACAGAAATAATGACCAATCCAGGTTGAGTAAGGAAGGAGGGGATTGGCTAACTTTCAAACCTCGACTAATATATGGCCAATCACTTACTTAGTGAATGAAAACTTTATTTATTTATAATAAAGTTCCTCTAGATGTCAACATCTTTATTCGATGACGAGATCAGAGTTTGAATTCCTGTCAGGTATACTGAGGGTGGTTATTCCTAAATGGGTTCCCACTCTCCTTACACCTAAGTGCGGGTTCACTTCCTCTAAATGCAACCTACTTTGTACCTAAGACATTAGTGTGATTAGTACATATGTGTTTAACCTGAACTGGTGGTAAGACACGATGGTAAAAATTATGGAAGAGAAAATATTATTGGTCCCTAATAAGTTATTATATAAGTTGTAATGGGGTCTTAGAGCCTTCGAATCTTTAGGTATATTAAAGATTAAAGGCTTCAGCAAAAATGTTACACTATGGGCCATACTTGCAATCTAGTTGTGACAAAAATGTAACAACCAGGACACCAGCACACAAAGCCTTCTTTGATATACAGGTGGCTAGGGCTGCCCTTAGCAGAAGTGGGCTTGACCCCCCCCCGCCCCCAAGCCTAAAAAAAAGATATGTTAAAAACTTAAGTATGGATTAATTTTATTACAGTAGTTTTCATCCACATACAAATTTTCAGCTGTATAAGATATTAGGAAATGTTCTAAAAGGTCATGTGATATTAATGCTGGAAGCTGTGTTTTAATACACGTAAGGGTTGATTTCTGATTTTTCCACAACCCTTAGTTTGATTTTCTTCCCCAACGACATTGATATTGATACAAAGAACAAGTGTGCCAAGTTTGAATTATATAGGCTAATGCGTTCAAAAGTTATCGTGAGATATTTCCCCCACAGAGAGACAAATTTAAATCAGCGGCGTTAAAACTGAGAGCTTGCTTTACCCACACGCACTGGATAAAATTACATGATTATATTTTTATTTGTTTTTTATACTCTGACAATATTTGCTAGATCACTTATATAGGCAAGAAGCCTACCATGTGAGCGCACAATTAAACATTTCCTACCCAAACTTGTTTTTTCCCCTCTGTCATATAAGAAAGAATGGGGCCCCTAATATCTCAAGGTTCTATGCAGCTGCACAGTTCACACACAACTAAGGGCAGACATGCAGGTGGCCATACTAGACGACAATGCCACAACTTGGTTGAAAACATTAGTGAGCCTTGGATTTCTCATATAAATAGCAATGCTCGACATTCTGGTGATTTGTGTCATGTCGATCAGATCACAGGTATGCCATTTTCTTTGAATAAAATTTGGGTAAAAATATAATATTTTTTTTTTTCAAACCTTAAATCTAATTATTTTAGAGGTACATGCAAACCCCAATATACACGCTTTCGTTATTCGCATATTCATATATATGCACATTTTGATTTGTGAGGAGAAATGTAGCAATGATGCAAGGAAACTGTGTGGTTCACTTGTTGATTGATATAGTTCGTTCACCGTAGGAATTGTTTTCTGAAAGGCCTTTTTTCCTACCAGAAATCTATTATATAGTAGGATATTGGTAGGAAAAAAGATCTTCCAGAGAGTAATTCCTACCATGAATGGAGTATAGATGGAAACACTTGCGGACTCCATCATTTGTCAAAATGCTCTGTGCACTTTTCTTTGCACATACCATCCTAACCCTTTGCTGCTCATAGCTGTACATACACTCTTTCGGCAGTGTAGTAACACAGCTTTAGGCGGTATATTCTTTTTGTGCTTTTGTTGTTTCCTTAGACACAAAATGTCGGGAAAATGCCAATAATGTGAAACGTGGTAAATTTGTGACAAGAGTAAAGAAATCACATTCATTAGAAGGGAAATTAGAAGTTCTGAATAGGTTTGATAAGGTGAGCGTAGCATTGACATTCAACGGGTCATGGGACTGAATGATTCGACAGTAAGAACTATTCGTGCTAATGGGAAATCAATTTGTAAAAGTGCGCAATGAATCTTAGTGTAACTAGAGTGACTAAATTACGGTCAGGTACAATGGAGAAATTGGAGAAAATGCTAACCAACTGGATAGAACCTCACAACCAGCACAACATGCCACTCTCCAGAACTGTTATTCAAGAGAAAGTGAGGAGTCTGATTGAAGATCTCACAAAAGATGCTGAAGAACCAGCAGTTTTTTCAGCAAGTTCAAGTTGGTTTAGTCGTTTCAAATATCGACATGCATTCCATAATTTAAAACTGACTGGGGAGGTGGCCGCTGCATCCATGTTGCAGGTGAGACATTTAAACAAATCACATTCAAACAAGTCATTCCAGAGGACAGATACACACCAAAGCAGGTGTTTAATCTAGATGAAACTAGCTTTTTCTGGAAACAAATGCCAAGTCGTACATTTATTTCTGTTGAAAAAACAGCATCTGGTTTCAAGGCGGCCAAGAACCCCTGCACACTTCTTTTTTAGAGGAAACGCTTCCGGGATTACATGTTACAGCCCCTCATGGTCTACCATTCAGAAAATCATCGGCCATTAAGAGGTTATGTTAAAACCAAATTGCCTGTTATTTAGAGATCCAATAAGAAAGGGTGCATGACATCTACGATTTTCTGTGAGTCTTTTTCCAGAGATCTTCAGGATGAGTCAGAGGCTTATTGTAATAGGAAAAAAATTCCTTTTAAAATTCTCATCTTGTTTGCTTGACAATGCTGCTAGTCATCCCCCTGCTGTTGCACAGTTAAATGAAAATATGAACGTTTTATGTCTTCCCAACACCAGATCTATAGTTCAACCCATGGACCAAGGGGTGATCACTGCTTTTAAGAGTTATTATCTTAGCAGAACCTTCTCAATGCTTATCAAACAGTGTGATACAGACGATAAACTTACCATTAAGGAGTTTTGGCATCAGTTTAAAATTAAGATTGCTATCGATATAATTCGCGAGGCCTAAAATGAAATCGCTCCTCGATGCATGAATGGCGTATGTAAGAAGATGTAGCAGGCATTCCCGACGTTGCAATATAGAGTGAGCTCAGTAGCATGAGGAGAGAGATTGTAGACATGGCACAACATATTGGATTCACAGACGTTGATGAGCTCCTAACCTCTCATAAAGAGGATCTGACATATGAAAATCTAATGACTATCGAAGAGGAAAATATTAGAGAGGAATCAGAATGTGTCCAGAAAAATTAGAGACTCTGAGAACACTCACAGCAAAAGCTATGTCCAAGACTTTCAAAATGATCGACTCAGCAATAAAGTTTTGATGAACATGACCCTGACTTATTGAGAAGTTCTAAAGTAAAGAGTAAAGTAGAGAATTATGTTAACTTTAGCTGTTTCTTTATTTTTTCAATATAAATTACTTGATTTTTACTAAATTATATCGGTACCTATTAAACACAGCCAAATTTATTATTAACAATGTTGTAATTAAGAATTAACTGCAACATATTGAATAAATTTGAACATAATCCTTATTCTTACATGTTAAGAGATTCCTGTTTTACGCGGAGTCAGTATCTGCGGCAATTCTTGGAAACGCATCTGCCGTGTATAACGTGGTTTGCCTGTATTATTATGTTAGCTATTAGTTCGGCAAAACAGATGTAGGACAAACATAATGACCAGAGTCCTTATCATTAACTTACAACTGTGAACAAACTCATAATGGAAGAAAACAAATCAAATCTTATAAGCATAGTATTTTCTAAGATTTGGATTCAAGATGTTGGTTAAATGGGGACTCTAGTTCTAGGAAAAGTGGATTCAATCTACCTCTAAATATAATATTTATTGTAGTTACAATATACTTCAATAAGCTAAAAAACACATAAAGGGCTAGTAAGGGTTTAGTGAGCAAATACAAGTTTTTTTTATAGTGATAATTTAAAATTTTTGAAACACATTTTGAAATTTAATAAGGAGAGATATTATTTTATTTGTGAATCAATCAGTGTATTACGAAATACTATTAGAAATTAAAAATTATCAAGAATTATAATAAATAATAAACAAGATTAGAAAATGTAGTCTTACACAAAACACGATTAATTTTCTATCACATGGAATGATAGCCAAAATTTTTTATTGTAAGAGCATTTGTAGAAATAAACACGCATATTAAACATGCAGTGTGTCTCAATTTTTAATGTGTTTGGTCTTCTATATTATTAAATGTAAAATATGGGACGAATATATATATCTTTTTAAAAGCTAAGTAGATACTTACTATTTATCATTACTAGTGATTTAACTCAACATAATTATAAACTCCACTCTCTGACGCTTTAGCTCAGTTGGTAGTGTGTCTGACTACAGAGCTAAGGATCCCGGGCTTGAATCCTGACATGAATGAAAAATTTATCGTCGATGAAATGTGGATTTCCCCTTTCACGGAGATGAATTAATTTCCGGTGGCTGGGTGCTATGTCTATTCTAGATTTGAGTTGATATATAAGTCGAGTGCTAATGTAATCAGTCAGTTCAGATAGTGCACATTAAATATCTCGAATAAATGAATATTAACTCCAGACTACTATCTACTTCTTAATGTGCCTGCAAAGGTAAACCTACCTGGGAGACCAATGTTCAGCCTTGACATTCTGTGTTTATCTGGTGCAATTACATTTTACATTTCTCATAATTTGTTTGTTGAATCAAATCATTTGGTGCAGCACATCTTATCACCCGTTCGAGCTATCTGCATATTTGTACTGACGAGGTAGGGAGAGATAATGGAGATAGAATTTAGATGAAGTTTACCCGCATTATTGTGGAAGGAGAAAGGGATACAATTTAGGAAACACCACCCGCAGTTCACCCGACAGAGATGTGTGCCCTAAACACTCCGTAGCTGTTAAATCAGTCTATTGAAGGAGTAAAGTCTTCAACCAATGATGCGAATGATTTTCGTGATTACGATCCCACTGAAGTATTTTGAAGACATCAACTAAATAAAACAAACTTTTACCTCCTATTTACGTGAAGATTTCTCCTCATACACCTAACGTTTATGGTGAATTTTTGGTGCTATATAAATGTTTCTAAGGCTGTCAAATGTTTACGGCGAAAACAAATTTATTTTTGCCTACAGGATTAAAAAGGTTGCATCTTACCTAAATGGGGTTATAAAAATCTTCTTTGTCACACACAAAAAAGTTGGTGATGCCTCGATAATTCAGGAAGTCAAGTGGGGTCCCAACCCCAGGGGTTCGCACTACTGCCTTGGAATATGTAACCACCTCCAGCGGATAGATAGATAAATCAACTTGTTAATAGCCTTTGATTAGGAGGTATACTCTGATTTTGTTAGGAAGAACAGTTTAGAAAATACAGACATATTTTTTGTGGTCAACAATATAGGTATTACTATATAAGTAATATTATTTTATAGGTATTGATAATATGTATCAAAGTAACGGTTATAGATCATATGACTTGACCTATGAATACATTCAAATTGTTTAGCAACTTTTGTAGTTGTCTGATAGTGTTCTTCATACCAGAATCCTACTATAGTTAAACACACACACACACACACACACACACACACTGTTAACATAATCAACTCCACAAAGGAACAAACCTTTGGATTATATGAAAATAATTACTCGGCGTAAGATTATGTTAAAGTATAGCGTGTCCATTTTTGAAAGTTTATTTAAGGTTCTTCCTATGCAGGGGATTTAACTACTTAATGAAATGTACGGAAAAAAAATACAACATTTGGATTGTTTACCGAAGCATCATGTACTTTAATTGCTTAACTATATCAAAACAGACAATAATAGGTTTGGCAATTCTCCGTAAGGATCAATGCTAATAAAAAGTTCCATTTGACTCTTTGCCGCTATGGACTAGTTGATAAAAAAAAAAGATGTGATGTGATTTTATTGAACTAACCAAACACTTTCCACCCAGTATACACATGCGTGTACACAGGTTAAGTTAATACAAGAAGAATATCCAATAATACCTACATAAAAACTGTGATGATCTATGTTTAACATAAGCTCTTTGAGCTATTTTGTTATACGTATTTGGAAGAAGGTACAAGGAAGGTGGGTAGAAAAGTATAAAATGGAGCAAACACAATATGGCTTTTAAAATGAAAATAATAACAAGCAACTTAAAGTGTGAATTGTGTTCTTCTTTTCATTGTAAAGGCCATTTATGCACTTTTTATCAACCCTTCCTGCAGCTTCTTCCAAATATGTATAACATAATATGTTTTCATATATGTTAAAACAATATATAGCATTAAGAAATATTTACAAAAACTTATATTTGATGTTTATATTAATTCACATTCTAGACAATAATAGAAACATGTTTGACTTTATCATAAGGATATGATTTGATTTTTTCATGCTTCTAGCTATGATGCAAATTATTATTTATTTTTTTAAATATCTGTCCTTAGATATTGTATAAACTTAATTAAATTAAGAGAAAAGCAGAATTTTTTTACTAAATAAAATGATGTAATAATAAATAATAAACGGTTACTATAGATCTAAGCAGAATTATATATCGGCACATATACTGTAACAGTAAATGGTTATATCATAGCAACTTCGCTCGTTGCTAGGTCTATATTATGTCAATCACATTGCATCAATCGTTGATCGTATAAAATACTATAAAACTTTCTACACAAAAACATATTCAAAATACATACACATTTATACATCATTATGTTTTTAAATGGAAGCAAATTTCTAAATTCTACAACTTCACAATACTGACACAGGATATACTAAATTTCTATCAATATTTTAAATGGTTAGAAATGTTGTCTATAAAAATTAATGGCAAAGTTAAACCAAACAAGAAAGAAAGAAAAAAAAAGATGCAGTGATATTTTCAGTCCTGTTCAGTAATTATTGTTAAAGCAAAAATATTTGATAAATTTGAAATATTTCTTCTCAATGAAATATAACACAAGCATATAATACGTTTTGAAGAATAGAGGACTAGGAACACACCTTTAAAAAGTAATAATTATTTTATACATATTTAAAAAAATCTGTTATATTAAATGAACGGTTTAGACAGAGAAAAAAAAAGACTTTGGTGTTCGAGCGATAGGTTTAGTGGTGTTGCTGCTCAGTAAATATCACAAAGCACCGTATACGGTAAGTCTTGTCTAGTGTTTCGCCTGATATCACAGTCACTGTACATCGGAGGTCCCCTCAGTAGCCCTTGATGTAAGTTGCAAGGTGTTTCTTCTCTTCTTCGGAGAGACCATTTTTAAGTGTTCTTCGTACTGAAAAACAAAAATATGAGGTTTATTTTATATATATAAAAAAAACAAGTCACAAATAACAGTTAAAAATTTCATGATAATATTTCATGGTCCTATTTTGTGTTATACAGTGAAATAAATGTCGTGTAACACTAAGAATATTTTAATAAATGTTTAGATATAATATAAATAAAAGTGATGCTTAGGTTTATATGAAAAATCAAATTATTTACAGTATTAAGATTATAAAAGTTTGTTTAATTTATAAATTTATTATAAATATTGTTAAGTTTCACAGTATTTATTTAATTGTGAATATATATATAAATAATTACTATATTTGTTGATTGACTATTTATCACTTTGATTATAAATTAGATTATTGTTCCCCTGATTTTTTTTATTTTTTATTATGACTTGAAAATGCGCTGTGAAACTCAGGAAAAATACACTCACTAGTTTAGTTACACCTGTGTGAAAAGATTCCTCCAAAAAGTGTGATTAAAATCTCAATGATCTTTGAAGTAATGATAAAAGGGTACGACTTAAACACTTACCAGACAACTGTGGATCCTAAAGTTGATGTTTAAAACACAACAAAATATAGCACAGTAATTTTCAGGATGCATCAAGTCCTTTTATCAGCAGAAGAGAGTAGAATATTGACACAATGGCGTGACAGATTAAGCTTGGGCCCCCTTGCAAGGTTTATTTTTGGGCCCCCTTTTTCAAGTCATCTAACACCTTAATAAATGTTATAAGAAATAATTAATAATTCTAAATTATTACTAATTTAGTAATCACACCTTATAATGACTGTTTTAGCCTAGGTTTTGTGCTGAGATTGTCATCATTCAGTCAGCTTGACTGTATGAAGAAAAATAAAAAAATCTAGGATATTTAAAACAGAATGAAATAATTTAAATAATGCTATAGCTTAGTTATAATTTACAACACTTTATGATAAACATTTTAAACTATCTCAATCATCAATAGTCAGAACATGTTATTTGATTAAAATTATTTCCACAACATTTATAATAAATTTAAAGTTCCCTTATACCATTGGGTCCACCACATTACAGGCCCTGCGGGCCCGGATGTTACTTCACTGCATTAACTGGACTGTGACTAATTGATCATGAGTGGTCGTAGGTAGAAATAATTACTATCGGTGGTGTAGGTATAGTGAGAAGGAGGGTGGGAGAGTTTTGAGTATTTTAACCTCCCCTTTCCCCTTTTTCACCCCTTAAATGATAGAGGTAATAGATTTTTTTATCACACTTTGCCACTCCAAAACTCCATGGTGTCAACCTGCAATTGAGCCATACCTATTGAGCGGATGCAAATAGAGTGCCCACTTCAGATAGAGGGTGTTAAGTGGTCAGCACAAACAATTCTCTGGCCGTTTATCTCAGTTTTCTAGACCTGAAGCACTAGTTTTTCATTCAAGTAGATCCTCATTTGTTCTCATGAGGTTGAAGTGACCATTTTTCCACAAAAACAATTTGGTTTCCTGTATTTATTCATTTGGTTTCCTGTATTTATTCAATATTTTTGTTCTATTGTCTGGATTTTTTTTTTACATATATATGGTGTCTAGTTATTTGCGTTCCTTGCCAAATGAATTGGCTATTTCCATGTCAGCTATATACTTTCACCTCTCTTATGCTCTTAGTGGTAGTAGAGATTGTGGAAGCAAAAATAAACACCTGTGTTTTAATAAAAATCATAATAATTGATTAGAATGTTCTAATTTAATCTACTCAAGAAGTGAGCTGATATGTTGCAACCATTACTTTGATATATTTTGTTGTGAACCTTAGGACCTACTTTTTCTGGTAAGTGTATAGGACTTTCCCTATTACCATGAACACCCCAAACCATTGCAATAATAATAATAATAATAATAATAATAATAATAATAATAATAATAATAATAATAATAATAATAATAATAATAATAATAAAAAAGTTTCAACACCATTTTATGTCCTTATCAAGATTAACTAAAAACAAACTATATAAATGAAACAATTTTTGTTCTAAATAAACTATCTAATTTATAGTGATGAAAATATTTTATTATTTTAATAAAACTTTTAAAATTGAGCTTTTAACAGTTAGTTTTTTTAAGAAAAAATGATAAAATGTTGAAACATTGAAAAGAAAATAATTTGTTTAATGATGGGGCCTCCCATTTTTTACAGCCCCAGGGCCTGTTAGCTCTAAATCCGGTCCTGCATTTGATAATTTATTTCAAAGTCTATTTAATTCAGCTTCTTGATGTAGTTTCTCCCCCATTTGTTAACAGTATTGCTTTAGTAATTTGTAAAGTGATAATTTATCATAAGCCACTTTTTAATATAGGTACCCCACTTGGTGAGGTGTGCTTCTTCTACATAATTACATGTTAAACAAATAATAAACTAATCCTAGCTAGTTTTGAATGTAGATATTAAAAACTAACTTTAAAGCCACATTTAATAGTGTGTTTCAAAATATGCTTGGCATAAAATAAGGAATTATAGTCTCTATGATGCAGTCAATTATTCTCATGAAAAAATAAAGCTAAACTTTAAAAAGAACAACTATGATAAATTGAGCATAAGCTATGTTAATTTGATAGTACTTCAATATGTTTTGTTAATTGTGACATATAACATTTTATAATTAACTATGTTAGTGTTTGATGCCTAGAAATAAATTAATAAGCAGATTAGTGAATTTGGTAGTAGCATTTAAGACCTATATTATTTTTAAATTTTTTAACCATGCAGCTCTTCCCTGAGTCTCAAATTCATAAAACAAAAGATACCAAAATATTGTTGCACTCGGCTTGTGATTGTGCCTGTTTCAAACATAACTGAATGTTTTGTGTTATATTTTCATAGAATGCCCTTATTTCACAGCTATAAAAGTTACATCTACTTTAACATATTCATACATCAAATTGTGTGATCTGCACTTTGTCACTGTTGATAAATATCATCAATAACTATAAAACACTTAAATATAGTAATATGATTCAATTAGACCCTAAAAAAATATGTTTGTTTTTTCTAAAAGTTTCTTCCTACCAAAATCGTACCATTGGTCAAGAATAGTTTTTACAATTAAAAAGACCTATTGAGTGAGTATGCGAATTTTAATTTTCACCACACACATACATACTAACAACCGTATCTAATGGAAATTAATTGATGCATTATTTTTGTGTTTGATGCATATGATGATTTGAATTGTTGAAACTCTAAGAAACTTCAAAATAGACTCAAGCAATAAGCATGAATAATTATATGAGGTACATTTGGGATATTTTACAGCTATCCGTGTTAACAAATGTGTTAAAAAAAACGGTAGATATCCACCAGTAATTAATACAAATTTAGATCACAAGCGCCTTACAAATGTTACATTGGCAAAAGCAAAGCATAGCTGCAATCAATGCGGTTGGCATATGATAGAATACTATTGCAGTCACGTACATATGGTCGGCATAGATAGCAGTATGGTTTCAATTTGGTTGGAAACAAAATCTGTGTCAAAGAAGGTGTGTGCGAGGAGGCGTAGCTAAATGAGGCAAACCCATACTGAAAAATATTAACTCTCAGATTTTGTATCATCTGGCTTTTTCGTTATTTGGCCCAGAATGCTGCCACTTTAGGCCGGATAATTATGACTTTAGTGTATTTTGAAACTTTTGTAGGTTTTTTCATCAAAAAATAGGTAGCTCAGAAGAGTCTCGATAAATTTTGCAACAGGACGTACAGATTTACCATACAGATAAATGGACCCGTACCACTATAGTGATGAATGAATGTGTGACTATTGCCATTATTGAGTGGTAGGGGAAAATCTACATGTATAGCGCATTTTCATCAAGTCATGCCACCGCTTACAAAACTTGGCATATCGAAACTGTAATGGGATTATATCTTTGACTGGTGAATAATGAACACTGCAATTATTATTTATTACCAGGTATTGATGAAATGATTGGATCTAATGTACATAAACTTATTTGAGACATATATATGTTTAGTTTTCCACACAAATAAACCAGAGCAAGAAAATACATACACATGCTACAAGCAAGGTAACAAATTGAACACAAGTTTAAAGTTGAAACACTAGCATCAAACTTTTCATTCAGTAAATTATGAACCAAAGATTGAGAAGGTCTATTAATTAGTTATTAAAACAATCATGTTAATTGTTTTCAAAATAAACAAAAGAGAGAATGCATACATTAAATGCTATTCTGTATGCAACATATTTAATTTAATATCTTGTAGGAGGGTAATTTACTGTGAACATAGCACTGATTTGTTTATTTTAATTAGTTAATTATTTGTATTTGATTTGATCAAACATTCTCAAAATATTAGTTTTCAACTATTCAACTTTTCAACTACTGTCCAAAATATTTTATTTAATATTTTTATATTCTACAATCAGTTGGTTTCAGTGGTGCCAACTTCCTGTTCAGTCTATTTATTTCTGAAGAAGATGCCATGTGTCATCAAAATTTTGATGTGTTTGTTAATATGTATTAGTGTTTTTCTACTTTTATTATAACATGCTTAGTGCAATTTATTTAATGCATTATGTTATTAAAATGAAGTTATTATTCAAATTAGTTAATAACATGCAAGATCATTGTTGACCTAACACAAAAAAAAAATCTAGTTTTTCAAAACTGTAACATCAAATGTACATTCTATTTAAAAAATATATATAAACCTCTTCTTTAAGGGTGTGCAAAATCCACTTTTTCAATTCAAATCGAGTATATGAAATATTCTCAAATCCGAATCGAAGTCCAAATATTTTTTGTTAGTTATATAACCTGTGCACTAAAATTACTTGTAAACTGTGTTATTGCACAGTCATTTTGGAATATTTAATTTCATTGTGATAAATAAAGTTAGTATCAAATCTTACAATTAAATTACTTCAGGTTTTTCAAATAAATATTGATTTGCAATGTACAGTATATAACATCTTAGAATGGCTATAATTGAACATAAATTAAGTATTTTAGCTGTCAATATTCTTATTTGTATAACTTTATAATGGAATTTTTTTTGAAGCCAAGTCGGAGTTTCGGAATTTCACACACCCCTACTCTTCTTAATTTAAAAAATGCACTACAACTCTTAGCATACACCTTAATGAGGTTCTTAAGCCATTCAGTTTTAATGATCTATATTTTGTTAAAACAGAGCGTACATAAATAACTACCTATAAATCAACACTACTACAAAAACAGTAAAAGCAATCTTATCAAGCATGTTGCAAGCCTTTCCAGAACGTACCACCATTGCTAAGGCGACTCCCTATTACCCTCCACCACGTTATTCTCGCGAGTTCGCGACCGCTTTACTGGAGGGAGAAACGGACAATCATTAGGTTTCCAACACCATCTAAGGAACAATTCTGGAGGTATTTTAAGGGGCAGGCAGGTGGGCAGGTCAACGGGCGGGTTTCTGTGGAATCCAAGTTACACAATTCATCGGTCATGACATTCAAGTGTTGTTTGATGCTCACACTTTGTTGGATTTATATAAAGAGGACAGTGCAAATTTCTCGACAATGTCAGTCAATAACCTACAATTTGATTTAATGGTAATTTTAAACTATCCCAAATAATTTGAAGTTTGCTTAAAAAAAAATCTCAATTGTGACAAATAATATTTACTAAATAAAATTAATACAAAACAAAGGAGTGGATATACTGAGGTAACTTAAATTAAAAGGTCATCGCACTATAATACATTTTAAATTATAACTCTCTTGCTGTTACTTTCCTCAGAATGATACAAATGCTTATTTTCAAGTTGTGACCACAATATTCATAAACGTACATTAATTAAAATAAGATAAGGTTACTTGGGACTCAATAAATCTACTTTTTTATTTCTGATTGTTTGTTTTCCTGCATATTAGGTTTTTCAATATTTGCCGCCTAGCTTATTTTTTCTAGATAACAGATCAAGCTCATAATATCACTATCACTATCACTATCACTATCAACCACACCAAGAAAGTTAATATGTCCCAAGCTGCTCTCTTGCCCCAAACTTTAGTTTTACACAAAAGTTAAAATTAGTGTTAATAAGGATTTATTTGAATGTAGGTGGACAAGTCCATATATGACTCTTGCCTTAGCTATGAATGGAGAATGACCCTTAGCACCAAATTAATCCTGGATATCTCTGTGGTAGACCATTGGATGCGCTTAGTCAAGGTCTCGAGTTCAATCCTCATGTATAGGCATTATTTTTCAACCAATTCAATTCGCTCCAAACATTAATGTTTAAAGTCTTTATTGATTTACCAACCCTCGTTGATACTGTAGCTTTATTATGGATAGTCTTAGTTGTGTCATAGTTTGTATGTTTGCATTTTACACATGTAGGAAAGTAGAGGAAAAAGAAATAGAAACAAATAAGAGAGACATAATGAACTAAGAAAAAAAAACAGTTCATAATTTATATTGCTTCCACTGAACAGAGGTAATGGTTGCCTATTAAATAATATCAGTTGTTACCACCACTATAAATAACAGTTTCTTCAAAGTGAAAGGTTTCTATTCATGATCTATAATAATATGGAGCATGCAATTCTAGCTTTGACATGTTTTGAGTTTTATTCATTAATGGGTGGAATTGATCAAAATGGATAATTTTGGTTGGATCTATATTCTAAAAAAACTCAGTCTTTTTAATGGGCATAGCATGAGATGAAGCAAGTATAACTTTTTATACAATGTATCAATCAATCCAATCATGCATTATAAATTTTATAAAATTATTTTCTTGCAAGTTCTGGCTAAGCAAGAGATTAGAATGTGCAGGTTTACCATGTGATATGTGAGTTAGATGTTTAGGAAGTGTTCCTTAAATTAGAAGGGGGAAAATTATATGGACGTCTGGGAGTAATATTTCATTTAATAATATGCTTAACAATCGTGAAAAAAGCAAGGGGTGTGTTAAGAAAATTTAACATAGTTTAGTTTAAATGGGTTTAAGTGGTAGAGGAAGCAAGACTGAGATGGTATGAGCATGTAATGAGGATGGACAAGGAGAGGATGCCAAAGGGAATGATGGAGATGTGGTATGTAGGAAAAAAACTGCAAGGGAAGCCAAGAAAGAGATGAGAGGAGCAGCTAACAGAAAGTGTGCAAGTGAGAGGAGAAGAATGGTGGAAGGCTAGAGGAAGATGGAAGCATTTTTACTAAACTGACCCAGCCACAAGCTGGAAACATTTGATGATGAGGAGCTTTGGATTATGATTTTCAATTTTTTTTTATAGCAATGTTTGTTTGGGAATTAATGTTATACTTGACACACATATAATTATATCAAAGAAATACTTCTATAAATTAAAAATATGTGTAATTGTGTGAGAAAGAATATAGACAAGAAGACAGAAGTGTGAATAGTGTATTAGGATATTAAGAGAGAACTGTAAAGAGAAGCTTATACCATGACCTAGCCCAACTATCATTTCAGGTTGGCTTCCTTCTTAAACACTTAAATTATATTTTTACTTCCAACCTGGGTCATACATACATGTAACAATCACACTAATGTGTTAGGGATAGGGAAGGTTGAATTTAGAGGAAGTGTACCCACATTTTTATGTAGAATGGGTGTAAAACCACTCAGTAAGAAACCACCCTTAGCACACTCGACCGAGATTTGAACCCCGATCTCCAATAAGTGTAAAGTCTAAATTTTTAAAGCTTTTGCACACCTTTAGTCTTGAACAGGGTTGCTCTAAACCAATAGCGTATGCAGCATTGTGAAATAGGAGGGGGGCTTGAGGGGAGGTTCCCCCAAACCCCTGGAGGAATTTTTTTTGTTATTATAAACACCTAGAAACCATTTTGGAAGGTTTTCTATTGGTATTTGTCAACTTGATCATTCATATTTTTACTATTGTAAACGTGATAATCTAACAAAATAACAAATAGATAGGCCCTAATTAAAGTTGGCTAAACGATTACATAATATATAATATAATATATGCCTAGTGTCACAAAAATCACCGATTATTTATAATAGTTAAATATGCATAGAAAAGAAAAAAAATTGTTGAGTGTTGTAAACAATAATCTTAGGAAATAACGCTAGTTAATCCTATTGACCAAAGATTAATATTCTCTAAGTGTGAAGATATCCCACTTCCATTCCATGAAATATAGTCCACTCCTGTGAAATAAATACATTTGGTGATTGATATAGAGACTATTTCTGATCACCTGATATTTTCTTTGTTCACAATGTTTAACTGGTCATACCACCCCACCTCCCCAATTTTATTTTCTCTTCGGATCTGCATAGATCCCCCTCAAGTCCCCCTGTGGGTATGCTACTGCTTGAAAATAAAATATTATTCTAAGTAGACTCTGTCATTAGTGTAATAAGTGTAAGCGAAATATATACTAATTGGGAGTGACGTTGGAAAAACAAGTACTATTAATTGAGTGTGGATGGACAGCTGTTTATTGAAAACACAAAAACCTATAAGTTTTCTATTGAAGTTTAGGAAAAGCTTAATTCAATTAAGTGATAATTAAATTTGTGTGAAAGGCTAGCAATAGAAAAGCAAAAGTGGACATCAACATTCACAACATGAAATATGGGTACACAAAGAAAGAACTTATATTTTTTTTAAATGTAAAAACTTCAACACATAGATCTGTCAAATGGAGGTAAAAAGATTCACAGTAAGCAGTGCCAACACTTAAAAAAAATTGATTACATAGAACTATAATATCTATAGACCAATTCTTGATCAATAGATTTATCCAAACTTATAATATTTTTACCCATTAACCTCCTTAAAAATGACTTAACGTTGAGTATCTAAGACAAGCATGTCAAACGAGTTTGATCTTAAAAGTTACATTGAAAGTATAAAATACTGAAGGGGATACATTAATAAAGAAATGGTGGTACTATTTGAGGTAAAAATAGCTATATTTTAACACCAGTTTATAACAAAAAGAACATAAAGCTGTAAACAGTAAAAGTAAGTCTTCCCTATAAATATTGGCAGTTCATATCAAGCGTTCTTTAATAAAATGTGACATAAACATTTCCTAATGGTGCATTTATATAAATCTGATAGTTGTAAGAAGTCATGAGAAAGTTGGATATAAATAAACAACCACCATATGGCTTACGCAATGAAAAGAAGAACACAGTTCACACTTTACAATGCTGCCACGTGAATAAAATCAATCGGTACCACCCAATCCCCTGACCTAGGCTTGGTAACTCATCAGGAGGGAGTGTGAAATGCGCTACACAACTTTCTAAACTCCCTTCCTGATGATTTCCTAAGCCTATGTCAGGGAATAGGGCGGTAACGATTGATTTTCTTCAAGAGGCAGCCTTTGTCGAGGGGTCAAAGTTAACAACTTCCGAAACTTCCTCTTTTAGTAAATTGTGTTGCACATTTCACACTCCTTCCTGATTAGTTCCCATAGAATTAACCCTAGCTCGGGTGATTAGACGGTAACAATCAATTTTCTTTGAGAAGCAACCATTACCTTGTTGTTCAGTGGCAGCAATGTAATGTGTAAAATGTGTTCTCCTTTTCAATGTAAAATCCATATTGTGTTCGTTTCTTTCATATGTTTCTATCCAACTTTCCTCTACCTTCTTCCAAATATAACAAAATATCTCAAAAATCTAAAAGAGGACATTTTAATTACACAAAAATTGACCCAAAATGTGCAGACAATGGAGGTTTTGCTGAGCATCAATGAAACAAAAATACAGTAAATGATAATCAAGCTACAGACAATAAGTATACAACAATGTACCATGCTACTTACATGACTTACGGTCAGCATTTCTGGTGCGCTTCCTCTCTCGAGGCGCTGTTCGAGTTGCGGGGGCCTTTGTGGCTGTCTTCACCAAACTCTCGAGAATCTCGTCATCTCCATCAGTCAAGTTACCATTTACCAGCTCATCACGTGCTAGTGGGCTGAATACCGAACGGCCTGAAGGAAAATGTCATACAGAACAATTTGAGTGATGGAGTGGTGTTAACCAGGGGAAAAGAAACAGGGATAGGGGCAAATAAAAGGAATGGACATAATATAGAGTTTACAGTGAAATAGAAACACACTTCACTTCAAACTTTAGATAGTTGCTACAGGACTAGGAGGTAAGGACTTTCTCTCAGAGAAAATCGATGGTTAGCGTTCAATTCCTTTACAAAGGTTTCATTCTACAGAAACACCTCGACTTTCACAACTTCAAATTTCATTGCTTTACTCTTTTGTTGCATTTTGTCCCCACCGTGCACCATCTTATTTCTTTTGTTGTTCAGTCTTAGAAGTATTTAATTGTGCAAATTTTTTTTAAATTGTTCACATTGAATCTCTTATATTTGTGGTTAAACATATTAATTCTACTTATTTTTGTGCTTAAAAAACCCAAAATATTCATACTACATTATTTTTGTGGTAACAGTATTAAGACAGTGTTAATTTTGTGCTCGGGTGTTGACCACATTCAAGAGCGTTATATAGCTAGTTATGTATATTTTTTGGTGGCTCTAGTGCATTTTCAAGCTAAATACTCCAGTCCTTAATCCGTCAAAGAACGTGGTATTTCTTGGTCATAATTCTTCAGTAGGGAGTGTGAACGTAATGCACCTAAAATAATTTTATATCTGAAGAACATAAATTCCTTAAAAAAACAACACTCCCATGAAGTGAAAAATATATTTTTCTTGCAGAGTTATTACAAATGGTGGAGTAAGATAATAACACTATAATTAACAAAATGTTTATGTTCAAGATCTGTTAGCTACAACCATAACCATGCCACACCACATATATAGGTATGACATCTCTTAGAAGACGCCAAAGTCAACGTTTCCCCATTATGAACCATATCTTCCATAATTTAACGGCCACAAGAATAACCCTAAATGACAGTTCATTAAGTTAATTTATTTATCAAAGTCGTTAAAACTCCCAAAGACCCCTTGTTTTGAAAAAAGCTCAAAATTACCCATATCTTTACGTTGTCTTCTCCATGGCAAGCTACCATGTATACTCTCAACATCTGAAATATCACTCCCTAGCAACTGTCGTAGCTCAGCATCTGCTCGATCTTCCTTCGTACGGAACTTGCCAACCTAAGAAAGAAGGAAAATTTGGTAAACCCCTTTGCTAGCTATAAAATAATAGCAGGCAGTACCTCTTTGTATGGTTGAAACTACACAAGTAGCTTAGTGCAGGACTTAATAAGTATAGCTTTGTGGAAACGTTTAGTATATAGATACTATATATATGCTTACACCTTAAACAAATTATTTAACTTCTCTCTCTGATATATTGGAATATTTCTCTATGGGATAGTGTCAAGGTCAATAACTTAAGGTAAGTTACTTAAAAAATAATCTTGTTATTTATTATTGCTAAAATTATATTTTAGTTAAAGAACGATACAAAGTAATAATTGACCCAAAAAGAAATTTTAAATTAAACATTGAAAAGAGGATATAAGGACAAGGCCTACACACTTATATAAAACTGTAGGCTTCAAAGTTCACAATTAAAAACACATAATCGAATAATGTTTGGGGTCAGTCAGTCTGCTTCTTTAGTAGAAGAAAGTAAAACACCAAATGGACTATGGCAGCATAGCTAGAGGTATATAGATCATGGACACTTAGATATTGTTGTTGCGTGTTCAAACTTGTGTCTTGACTCTTGGTAGATAGATATGATATTGTATTTATATTATATTTAATTATTAAATTATCAGCTATTATTTATATAAAAATGACTTTCTAATGTGAGTAGGCTTGCTTGGAAGCAAAGGAGAAAAGGTTTTCTAAGGTTGAGACCAGTGGGGTCCCTGTATTTGGTACTATATTTGGGAGCAAGCTTCCACTTACAAAGCTGGGAAACATTACAACTAGTGGGGAGGGCTCATATGACTATAGTGCTATAGTATGTTTCAAAATCTGAATTATGTGTTTTGGCATGAAGTGCTACTGATTGGTGTCAAAATGATGACCATTAATTCGTTGTCTTAGTGTTCCCGAGATGAGGCCAATGTATTCAACAATACAGTAGTTACAATGCAACTACTGTATTGCTGAATACAATGGCCTCACCACAGCAATATTCAGACAACAAAATAAGGGTTACCGTTTGATACCAACCACAACGATCCTGACAAAGTAGTAACACTCCATGTCCAAACGCATAATACAAATTTTAACCCATGCTGTAGCACTAGAGTAATACGAGCCCGACCCAATAGTTGCAATGATTCTCAGCTTCGTAGGTGGGAACTTGCTCACCAATATAAAACCAAATACAGGCAACTTCTCAACCTTAGAAAATTATATTTCCTTTTCTCACACCAGTTATATAAACAACAATAATAAATAACTGATAATTTAATAATTCAGTAATTAAAACTAATAAAATTACAACATTCTATCCATATACCAAGCATGTGAATAAGCAACTACGGAATCAAAGCAAAAAAAAAGAGTAAAGAAACAGGCAACATCAGTATCCAAGTGACCATGATCTCTACCTTTTGCCGTGCTGCCATAGTCCACTTAATGTTTACTTTCTTCTGCTGATGAAGGAAACCGATGTACCCCAAAAATGTCATACTTATGTGTTTGTTTTATTCTTAGTTGTAAACTTTGAGGCCTACAGTTTTCTGGTAAGTGTGTAGGGCTTGCCTTTCAAACCGCTTTTAAATGTTTAATCTACAGAAAGCTAATTTGTTTTAGTCATCCAAACATATGTTCTTTTCATTTTTTATATATTATTATTATTATTTCAAAGATTCTTTCTAATTTTCATAAATGATTAATTTATAATGTTAAATTTTATATATCATATATTTAGTAAGCTCAAACTAAAATCGACTATCGGAAGCTTTCTAAGAAAGAATTGATTGATATCTGTAAATTTTTCTTTTATTTATCCATCCAGAATGGTCATGTAAATTAAAGCACTAATTTTGAGGACATCCTGTAGGTTTGTGTGCATGCATATATAAATTGTATTTTGAGGCACTTAACATGCACATATTGTAATTTTCGGATTTATGTAATGTTTGATGTATCTCCACTTAAAGTCTCAAACCAGTATTGACACTCAAAGCTCTGGAGATCCCAGAGAGATAAACCAGTATTTACACACAAAGCCCTGAAGATTCCTGATAAACCAGTATTGAAACACATAGCACTGGAGATTATTGACATATCAGCCCTTAATACTACGTCTTAGCACATTTTAACAGTCTAGATCCTTTTATCTTAGCTAATATTTGATTTAATCTGTGAATTTAGGGTATACTTTTAAGGGTCATATTTATTATTGATATTTGGATGTTTGATATGAACTGATTATTAATCATGTACTGGTAGATTGGTTGACTCTTAAGACTATAATATAAATATGACCTGTAATGTATCAGCATTCATAATGAGAAGGAATGATAAAATATGTTGTGGAAAAAATCAAAGCACACATCTAGCTCTGTCATTCATTCTGAGTTGAGATGGAAATCTAACAATTTAATATATAATAATTTATTTAGTTAACATGTGGAGTTAATAAGCACTATTCATATCGTGTGTGTGATGTTGGAACATGTGGAAGGAGGGAGGGGGAGGCGGGGTATAGTCACCTTGTTGTGACACACTTCTGTGATCATCTTCCCGCGCGTCTTGTTCCTTTCCCGGTGGTTGGCTTTCTTCTCGAGCTGCTGCAGTACTCTCTCGCGGGTGGTGCGATACTCCAAGGAGAATTCGGACATTATACGACACAGCTCGTTGGGCTTCATATCCTGCACCCTGTGCATGGGGATACCCAGCCACAGGAGGAACTTATGGAACCTGGACAATCATAGTTCATGATTATAAATTGTTATTATTTAACACACATTTTTACTAAGCTCCTCAAAATTGATAGGACAGCGTCTAAGACTAGAACATATGCTATTAAAAAGCAGAGCCCTTTTGAGCTATTTTTACATTTTTAGGTTTCATGGGAATATTTTGTGTACACCCCTTAACTCCTTTATCTAATACTGATTATATTATAATAATGGAAATTGATAAAAATTGATGGGCCTTATTAATAAAACTATTTTGTTTACTTTTCTTTTTTATTTATTTTATCAATTTCCATTATCATAAAATCATTAAGCCAATTGGGCCTCCTCATTGCTAAACATAATATTGATAGCAGTCATAGTGATTATAAATATTATAGTATGATTAGCATACATTATTAAAACAAAAGCAGGTACTATGCGTTAAAAAAAATATATAATTTTATAGTATTTGTATTTGGCTATTACCGATTCATAACTCTCCGATGCACAATATCAAGAACTATTATCCTCTCGGCACAGTCCGCCAGAAAATCAGACATCCTGAAATAAGGAAAAGACATAGTATGCACAATATATCCAGAAACACTAATTAATTATCTGTGTGACTCACATAAATTCTTTATATTTGTTTCAATTATTCAACTAGAGCTACAGAGTTGTTGGAAAGGTTCAAACTGTTTTCTTAAACTTTTAAGAACCAAAAAATGTATGTTGAATAAGTCATTAAAAGTAATTATGTTAAAATGTAATAGTTTTTAAAGATCTACAACAACAAACATGGTTTTGTAAACATATGTCTACCTGCTACCTCTCAACTAATTAGATCCTCTCTACTTATACCCTTCACCTCAATCACGCTTCCGAGATATTTTAAACTCTGTGCCTTTTTCAGTTCTACTCCATACAACTTTATATATTTACTATGTTGTTCTATAGGTTTGTAAGTGCCTCAGTGTAAGGAAGTGCTGTATAGCGCGTACTTTGTACACACAGTCACACATGCTGCAGAAACATGAACATTGAATGTAAGGACTATATAACACTAGGATGCGGTGGCAGCTTTGTTGATATTTGTGTTTCCTTATCGGAGTGCTGCCATTAGTGCAGTGTCTCATCACCCATACTGGCATCTTTGCCCGACTGGCAGCAAAGCCAGGTGTGCGATGCACAATTGATTTCTTTGTTTTGTAACTGGCATTGTAGCAAAGCTGCCATCGCATCCTAGCATGATATAGGCCTAAGAGCGACTAGTAATGGAGGCCATGGGAATGAAGTTTGTGAGAAGCATGCTAGGAGAAACGAGGAGAAATAGGATTAGGAATGAAGTTATCCGGGAAAGAGTGGGGGTAGAGGGAGTTCATGAGATAGTAGGAAGCAAGTTTGAGATGGCACGGTCATGTAATAAGGATGGAAAAGAATAAGATACCAAAGAGAATGATAGAAATAAAATATGTAGGAAGGAAAACTACCACAAGGGAGGGAGACCATGAAAGAGATAGGAAGAGCAAATAACAAAATGTGTGTAAGTAAGAGCAGAAGAATGGAAGCGATTAAAGTAGGAAGAATGGTGGAAGGATAAAGGAAGATGAAGGCATTTTACTAAACTGACCCAACCACAGCCCGGAAATTGTTGTTGATGATGATGATGATAATGATTTGTTTACCAAGACCTTGGATATTTAAATTTCACCCTATCCAAAATAGTGGCCACACAAGGACTAAGGAATTTCTTAAAATAAAGTTTACTGCCGGTGATGGGGAGGTCAAGTTTAAAATCTCAGCTGGGTATATTTGGGATGATTTTAAACATGATTTATCATTGTGGTTTTTCTATCCCCTCGAATGCTTACAAGGGTGAATATCCTCAAAATTACCTTCTTTGTCCTTATATCATATGATAAGCTATTAAATAATCCTTGTGTTAAAATGTATAAGCAAAATTTATTATTTTCAGAAATTTAACTATCCATAGTAGCTAAAATTATCATGTTTTATAGTTGACTGAAAAAAAAGCAATGGCCTGGAGAGATTAGGGAAAATCTCACTGAGTAAAACCACAAACCAGACCTGAATTAGCACCCTGGTCTCTTAGGTTATAATCAAGCATGCTAACGGTAATCCAAGCCTGTTAGCTATTAGTTTTTATGCAATTCTTGCACTTTAAAGGCTTACTCTATTTGCTATTCTGGTAAAAACATACTTGACTTTCATTATATTGGAACCATCATGTTTAGCGATGACTTTCAGGTGATCCCAAGAAGCTTTACATTCCTGTTCTAGCTTGAGGATATTGGCGGCAAGTTCTTCAAAGTCGACCTTAGATGCTCGAGTGACGGCTCCGATCTCGGAGTACAGGTCTGTGGAGTCGGGAAACTTTTCCATCACCATATGGCACAGATGGTGAAGTAGCGTGTGTTTGTGAACCGTATCCTTAACTTCAGGTACTTTTGCTAGGTACTCTATCTGAAATCCTTTTACCTGAAACAAAATATGAAAATATTGATTGATTGTTCTTGAAAGGTTGAGAAAATTATCGAGTTAACTGATTTTAATAAGCAAGTGATTTGAATAGAGATGGGTTGAATACATTATTTTATGAGTTTGAATCTTGTAATCTGAATCTTTATTTTGTCTATGAATCTCAAATTTTGAATCTAAATTATATAAACTATTAACTGTTTACTTTAGCAAGGGTTTGTTCCAAATTGTAATAAATATTGAGAAAATTAAGCAGTGATAGAAGAAAAGAAAGGCTTTTAAATGTCTACGATATCACTTCAAATTCTGTATTAGGGTTAGTTTGTTAATCAGACATAATTTCATAAAAAAATATTTTAAGAACAGTAAAATTAAGAGGTACATCACAGAGGTAACCTTGCGGGTGTATGTGACACAATTTGGGAAACATGGCTTTTTTAAATCGTTCACGTTTCTAGAAATGCATATTATGAGATTAATATAAACTATGGGCAAGTAACGAAGAAACAAATACTTTATATTTAAGTTATTAGTTTATAAAAATAGATTGTTTTATATAATTTTTAATGTATATAAATAGTACCTATATAATATTTTAATAACATATAATAAAGAAGTAAAAGGGCTGTTGTTGAGGGCGATATGTCATTTAGAATCCAACACATTAATTCTCGGCTAACTTGACGAGTAAAGTAAAATATTGGATACCTCAGTGGCAAGAGCATTAGTTTCAGATTTGATTATTGCATTGATATATAATTAATTTTTTAACTGGATAATGGATATTCATTTGTATAGATTTAAGAGCGTTGAGATAAGGGTCAACGTCAATCATTAAGGCAATCAAAAAATATGATGGTGATATAATAATAATAATAATAATACTATTTAGCACCACGTCTTACTACCCATTCGGGTTATACGCTTTAAGTACTAATTACTCTAATGTATTAGAAATTGGGAAGGTTGAATTAGAGGAAATGAACCCGCATTTGCGTGGAGGTAGAGTGGAAAACCATTTAAGAAAAACCACCCCCAGTTCACCCGACCGAGATTCGAACCTCGATCTCCCCGTCCTCAGCAGTCGATCTCAACACGACAAGTGCGTTGATGGTGATATAAAGTGTTGTACTTGAAGTTTCAATCGCTCATGAATCTATCATCACTTTTATCTGCTAATCACCTCATTGCCGTTGAGGAAGATTCCGATGGACAAAAGAGTGCTCAAAATTCCTCGGAATGTTTTGTTACTCTTGAGAGTCTCCATTCCCTGTTTCAAGTCCATCAGAGGCTCAGCAATCTCCTGTTAATGGCAATTTCAATACATGATAGATAGTTAAATTTAATAACTTCCTTTAAACTAAACCTTCCTCATCTTATTTACTTAGCACTAAACACTATCACAATGTAATTTATTTTAACACTGCATATTACTGACCGTTCGGGCTATACACTCATGTACTAAGTATGCTAATGGTTTTAGCGATTAGTAAGGCTATATTTAGAGAAAGTGTACATGCATTTTCATGTAGGGCGAGTGGAAAACTATTTTGCAAAAACTACCCTCAGTACACCTAACAAAGATTCAAATCTCAATCTCCCCGTCATTGGTAGTCTAGTCTACTGATAGAGACACATGTTAGACCACCCGGCCACCGAAGCGGGTCACAATATAACTAAACTAGTTGTTTGGAACTCCTCTATTTTCCTTTTAATCAATACATTTACTCATCATCATCATCATCATCATGACAGTTTACAACCTATGGCTAGGCCAGTTTAGTAAAATGCCTCTGTCTTTCTCTATCTTTCCACCATTCTTCCTCCTTTAATTGCTTTCATTCTTCTCCTCTCACATGCATAATTTTTGCTATCTGCTCCTCCTATCTATTTCTTGGCCTCCCTTACAGTTTTTATCCTACATACTTCATATCCCAGCACACTTACTAAACATTTTAATATATCGATAATAGTAATAATACATAACAGTAGTTTTGTTTTATAATATATTTATTACTATTTTACAGTAAGCCTTACAACCTGTACTGTCTCCTAGTAGAAGTCTTTCCAGCATCTACTATGAGCTAGCTACAGTATTGAGATCTACATAAATATATTTCAACAGCCAGTCTGATCTCAACCCCTCAAGAAGTGTGGTCGGCAAAAATAAAGGTCTAAATGTGCTTAGTGTCTTATATTCTACAGCATTAATCAGGTAGGTGTGCTGGGTAATCTCTTTTACTTTCAACCAATTGCATTAAATCTTATTAAAATAATAAGACTATGCTAAAATTCATCATCATAAAAAAACAAAAATTGTTTCAAAAAGTTTGCAGTTGGTTGGTTACCTTCTCGCTGTTCTCGAAGTCTAGTTTGAAGGCCCAGAGTTTGAGCCGTGCGGGAAGCTCTGAGATCGAAGTAAGGGTTAGTAGGAACTGCTCAGCGCTGCCCAGAGGCATGTCAGGATTGGCGACCTGCGCCTCCTGGATCTTAGACCTCTCTTCTTCAGTCGGTAACATTGTTAGAAGTTTCTGTTGATGAGTTTTAGTTTTCATCAGTACCAATGCCACAGTTAAATAATTATAGTAGAACAAAAGAAAGTTAATTTTAAAATCACTCTTTAATTAAAAAAAAATTGTTTTGAAAACATTTCAGTTCCTTTCTTTTTTAAATATAGGAAATTACATATTATTTGTATTTTTCTTGACAAATATCCATCGTCTTAAGAGGATCTCAAATTTGATTATTTAACACCATATTATATTATCATAGTCGGAATAATTAAGCTTTAGACTAAAAATACAGATTAAAATAAAATGTATGCCTTTAATATGATATTGGACCAATGAAAAATACTCCTTTTAAGACTTATGGGACAAATAACTACCATAGTATGTATATAAGAGCTAAATGCTTAGTTAAATAACTTTTTAATATTTCAAGTGTCTAGACTTATTTTGGAAACAAGTTAGAGAAGAATAATTTATCAAAAAGATTTAAGGAAGAAATACATTTCTCAGTACAGTGGTTAGTCTAAATTATCCGACCTTCGACTATCCAAAATTTTGTTTTATCCAACATACTAGATAATAAAAAGTTGCATTTAATTAATTTAAAATCCATTATTGGTTTTTACATGAATAAAGTAATAATTTTTTAATTTATTGTATTATTTACAC
The DNA here is from genome assembly GCA_902141375.1 of Timema poppense. NCBI lineage: Eukaryota > Metazoa > Arthropoda > Insecta > Phasmatodea > Timematidae > Timema > Timema poppense. Next base: position 84,411 of record CABFOV010001396.1, read on the forward strand.
CATGCTGTATAGGTATTAGTTACTAATTAACCTTATATTATACACACTATTTCTATTTAATTTGGGTTAGAACATATTTAGGAAAACCCCTTATCAGTATACCTAGCTGGTATTCAAACCCCAACCTCTTGTCACTGAAAAACCAGATTTACTAAATTTTAATATTTGTATGACTTTGTTACTTGGGAGATAGGAAAATATGTTCAGTTGTTATCAAAAAGGTGTAATCACATCTATGAACTCTTTTGGTGCAGCCATAATGATTGAAGTATTGTCTATTTTTTTCTATCAAAAAAATATAGTCATTTTCTAGATTAAGGTGAGAATGTAGGGAACACAAGAAAAGTTCAGTGTTTTTTTGCAATTTTTATATCAAAACAGTTTTTTTGGTTAAAATAAATAAAATAGTGCTTCAGTACAAACATAGAGTTTAATTTTCTTCCCATGGTGATATCAACAGTTGTTAAATACCTGTCAAGGGTGTCCTGGAATTTAATGATAATGTTCTCTCTTGAATTAAAAAGTTTGCCATCTGATGCCTCTATGCTCATGAAAGATATTCAACAACTGTTGATATCATCATGTGAAGAAAATTAAACTCTATGTTTGTACTGGAGCGATATTTTATTTATTTTGACTAAAAAGCTGTTTTGATATAAAAACTGCAAAAACATTGACCTTTTCTCACATTCCCTACATCCCCGCCTTTAGTGCTAGTTACTAAATGCAAACATCTCAAATGAATAGCAAGCACCATTAATTTTTAAAAACTATTACCTCGATACCCTCCCGATTCATAATTGTAGCATCCATCTTGAGTATAGCAGTCTTGATGGACCGAGGTGGAGGTAGTTTCGTCATCCCGATGTTGATGGCATTCGACCGTTTGTGATCTAAGACAATGATTTCCTTGTTCTTGTTCAGTTCTTGTTGTTTCTATAAAGATCATTAAATATATTACTAAACATATTTTGTTATCAACTCCACCTCATAATACTTATTTAATGTTTTGAAAAATTGATAGAAACTTAGGTGTCACTAAGCTGTGCCTCTATAACAGGCATGCCAAACATGCGGGCCACCTGCCACATGTAATCCAACCCATAAATCTGTATGGCCTGTGGACATTATGATCAACTAACATACAATGCAGCCCAATTTTTACTTTTTATCGTAGAAATAAGATGTGTACCATTTGGGAATGCTAAACTTTGTCCCAGTGCATCAAATTCAAAACCTTTCAGAGAGGAGATTTTTTTTTTTAAAGAATGCTTAATACAAACTGTATAATTTATGAGAAAAATAAATAGGTAAGTGATTGATATATTAATTTTCTTTATGTAACAAAACTTCACTACGTTATAGCTATTTTTAGTTAAATTTAGGACAGTTTTGCTTGGTTTTTCTTCCATAAAATGCGACCTCCTTAGAATTTTCAATTTTCAATATGGCGCTCAAGATCAAATGATTTTGACACGTCCTGCCCTACAGTCTACTTTATTTAGTGATTAAAAAGAGTGTTTGGACTATACTATATTTAAAATTTAAACATCTTAAACACAAATAAAGTATTTTATATTACTTTGTTAAACATGTTACACACTAATTTTACATTTGATATACTATCTGATATTACACTCGCACCTGACTGTCAAAGGAGTATGTTAATTTAAAAATAAAATCATGAGGTAAACAGTGCCAAGTCATAATAGTAAGATGTTATAGATATAACTGACTTTATTTTATGTTAAGCTAAAGTGGAATCAATGAACCACACAGTGAAAGGTCCTAGCAGCAAGATGTCATACAGAGATCAGGGTTGAGGTAGTATTTATTGTAAAGGTGGAAAACTTGCTTTACTCTGTTATTACATTTTATGGTTAATGGAGTCCAGGCCATATAATATTTGTATCTAAGTAACTATATAGTTCAAATTTGAATATAAAAGGAGTCAAAATTTATGAATATGAAATGTAGTTTATAAAGTTATTATTATTATTATTATTATTATCAATTTTTTTTTTCAAATCAATTATTTCAATGTTAGATTTATCATAAAATGTATAGATTATATTTAGCTTTTGCAAAATTTAATAATTAATTTACTAACTAACATTTTATGAAAAGCAATTAGCACACATTACATGTAAAAAATCTTATTATGTACCCACATGAAAAGCCTTTTTTTTTTTAAATCATGCAAAAAAATTGTGTCTGCTTACCAATTCCAAATTAGTGAATTAGCGCTATTCTCTCCCTTTTCCAAAAAAGAAAAAAGCTCCCAGAACCAATAAAGCAATTCTTATTAACAATGGTCACCAAAAACTAAAAAGAATGAGTTACTCACCTCCTGTAAAAAGTGCCAGCATGCCATTCGAGTGGTGACCATTCAAAAATTGTCATGGGAGGAAAAAAAAAAAAGAAAAATATGAAAAATGTCATTAATAAAGCAACAGATAAGTACCAACAGCCTGCTGAAATACATAATAATACACAACCACAGAGAAAAAGTTATATTATTATTACAATATTCAGGACAACCAAAGTACCTGAAGCAAAGCATATTATGTGCCAAATAAAATACCAACATATGATGCCAGCAAGAGATACCGCAATATTTCCAAACATGCCAGCCTTTTAATGATTGTTTTATATTCACTTAACATTCAACTCTAAACCTGCACACCTTTGCACCACATGAAGACTTAAATTTCTATCCCACCAAGATTTGAACAAAAATCTCTCCAAAGTGGTTGGTGAAGCAAAAGATTTTAACAATTTTGACCATGGGCGAGGTCAGCATACCAAAATACAATCAGAATTTTTCAAAGATAATTCCATTACTACACAAATAGGAAATATAATGTTTAACAGGCTTTCTTTAATAATATACTTTAAATGGAGAAAACTAAAAAAGTTAGGGTTTTAATTATATTTTAGCATATTTTAAATTCTATTGGAAACATGTTAATTCTAACATACAATTATATTTATACTAAATTAAATATTGGTAGTTAATATGGCACTTCTAAGAATTAGTTTAGGTAAACTTATATGTAGCACATATTAAAAAAAAAGTGTAAACAAAAAGTATTCTAAAATAAATTATATCGTTATTAAAATTGATTTTTATATATTATGAAAAAAAAATCTAGGTATGATTTAAAAAGTATAATAAAATAACAAAAGATTTATTTTGCTAGCTTTGAAAGTTCTTCAAAATCACTTTAAAAAACTATAAAACTTAAAAATAAATGTTGTTAGTTATAATTATTCATGCCACACACCATGGAGAATATATTTAAGAATTATAATTATACTTACATAAAAAAGATTTTAAAATGTGTAAGATCATGTAAAAGTAGAATAAATGTACTAAATACCGTATTTAAGATATCTTTATAAGGAAAACCTCTTTTCGCTCTATGAAATAATTGTATTATATTTGGAAGAATGCACAGGAAAGGTTTCTATCCACCTTTCCTGTGCCTTCTTCCAAATGTAAAATTAAATATTTAAGAAAAATAATAATTAAATCAAGATTAAAATGTTTATTTAAATGTAAATATCCCTTCACATGTTTTATAGAACAAGGAAGAGATTTATCTTGAATCTCAAATACAAACTAAGATATTTAAAAATGTACAATTTTAAAGTAAATAAAGTTAATAAAAATAATTGTTAAAAGTTTAGAGCCATTGACATAAGAAGAAGAAAAAGGAAAAAGAAAGAAGAAGATTGGTTATGCAATAGCATGCGCCTGGAGAGAGTATGGGAGGCCACAATATGGAAAACCAACCCCACTTATGTATTAGCCCTAGCCTCTCAGAGTCTAGCTTAGAGTAGGATTCTGGTAAAAAGAACAGTGTCTGACAGTTACAAAAATTACTTAAAACTACTTTCAAATATTCATACACCAAGTAATGTAATCTGACATAGTCATTTTTGATAGTCGTTATTAAAATAATAGAGTAATACTAATGGTATGGTAAAAGGTTATCAATGTTGATCACAAAATAATATTTTTGTGTTAATTGAAAGGGTTTTCCTACCAGAATCCTTGGTACTGCATATGAGCAGCCAGCCCTGAGTGAGTAATAAGAGATAAAAAAGTAAGAGTATTCAAAGTGAATGATTTATGAAATTAAAATAAATTTAATTAATTAATTATGAGGATTAAATGTATTTGAACAGTTTAAAATGTATAAACTGTCAAAATATTTACAGGTAGACTAGAAGCCAATATTGCTGACCTTTGTGATGAGATCTTTTGCTCGAGACTCAAACAAGTGTTCTAGTTTCTGCGTGTCCACCGTGATCGGATTCAGCTCGTCCCAGATCATTCCAGTTTTCTGTAGCTTGGCCAAAATAATCGGATCATCCCTCACCTCTTTCCAGAACAACTTGACGGTTTTCTTAGTCTTCTTTAACGTATTATTATTATTATTTTGGGTTTTATTAAAACTGTCCGACTCCATGCCTCCGTTTCGTTGGTGTCTAGAGCTCAGACCAAACATGGAAGTGCCGTTGACTGTAGGAGGCATTGGAGGTGGTGCCATACCACCAAGTCTAGAGTTAGGTGGAGGGGGTGGTGGGGCACCTCCTCCCTTTATCAATGGTACAGGAGGTGGGGGAGGTGGACCACCATTGGAAACGTGAATAGGCGATAAGATATCAACCTCATCCTCACTCCGGAGATCTGTGAAGTCGAGGTCGCACAAAGATAGCGGTCGTTTTAGTGACTGTACAAGTTCTTCCCAATGAAGTTCTGTTTCGGATTTCTTTATTTCTATCTTCGGGATGTTTTCTCCTGTAGGACTTTTCTGAACGTCTACCTTTGATTTAGATTTGGCGAGTCCTTCTTTAGCCTTCGAGATCAATCCTGTCATGTCACCTATCCTGTTGATTACCTTATTGTTACCGTCTTCCACAGGACTAATCAGTATGTTCTGACTCGACAATTTTTGTGTCAAGTCTTTCACGGTGTTCTCTCTCTTAACCTGCGCATGTTTTTTTCTTTCTAACGTATCATCGTTATCGATATTTGGATCAGGCTCTATCACTTCATTACCTTCCATGTTTTTACCATACATCATGGACAACACCCAAGGTTTCTTTAGGATACTGTTCCCGTCAGATGACTTTGTTTCACTCTCAGAGTCAAGCTTGTTGACCGCATTCATAATCGGGGTAAGATCTTTCCTGCTTGAAACACGATTTAATTTGTTGGATTTCAAATCTCCATCCTCGTGCATTCCATTTGCTATTCTCTGACAAAGCCTTTGATTTCCTGAAACAATAAATTCAAAATAATTTTAATTTGTGCCAAACATTTTTTTTGTTTGTTTTATGACAAGCTAATGTCTATATTAAACAAATTGATGTTACCTTTATGTTATATTTAATCTAATGGACTAAGCATGAGCAAACTAATTAAGAGGAAAGCACTATAATTTGTCTGATATGATACAAATTTTGCAGAAAAACCACTCTCAATATATCTAGTCGGGATTCAAACCTAAGCTACAAACTCCTGGTTCAAAGTAGATCATATCAGTCAGATGGTCTGGCACTGAGCTAACTCTGCTAATCACATAATTTAATACGCGTGCAAAGAAATAAAGATAGTAACTGGAATTTTACTTAAAGGTGTGTGGAAAGCTACAAGATTATGAATGAAAAAATAAAAATAATAATTGAAAACTGTCTTTTAAACCACTTAAAATAGATCCTATGTATTTGTATATGATATGTAAAGATAAGAATATTTTTATTGACTTAAGTCAAAAGATATTTTGAGCCAGTAATACAAATATAATAACTGAGGACACACCACTACCAACATTTGTATCAAGAAAATGTTCAAATTTTCCAAAGAAATTGAATTCAACTAATCACAAAATTATTAAAGAAAAAATATTGTTTGTGAAAAATTTAAACTTTATTTTCCAACTTTTGGGTACTTATAGACCCATAAGTACAGTGAACCGAAAATAGCTCTTATCCTTCTAGGTAAACCTCCGCATGAAGGTCCCGATTGTGATTTGAACACAAGCGCTCTAAAGACCTTTTACAGTAATGAGCCATCATTTTAAAACTGATGCCTAACACAACTTATTGCTCCGATTCACACCAGAGACAACACTTCTAGTTTCAATATTATTTAGAGCACTCAGAAAACTCATTTCTAAAATGTATCTAGTATGTATAAGGATCTTGAGGAAAATAAGAAGAAACATTCGGATAGCTTTGAGATGTATTGTTGGAGGATAATCAATAGTATAGATTTGATAAATTCAGTGAATAATGAAGAATTTTTAAGGAGAGTAAATGAAAAGACAACCACTCTACATTCTACTGAGAAATTCCAACCGGAAGGTCCGAATCACTTGTTGAGAGATGTCATAGAAGACAAAGTGGAATGGAAAAGGTGACCATACAGTCGACAAATTTAACTGAGAGATAACCTCAGATGATAAAAGAAGATGAAGCTTAAGGATATAAAAAATGAAGCTGTTAAAAGTACACAACGAAGGATTTTAGACAAGACAACAAACCTGTCGAAAGACAGAACATATAATCAAAATAAGAGATATAAGTTTTCCCTTAGAATAGGATAGCTTTCATAGATTTGCAAGACCCTCAAAAAATGCTTTCAGTCTCCATACCCTCTTCTTTCCCATTCTCTGAACTGTTGAGACTGGCTTTGAGATTAGCGGCAGTCTCCTGCTGTTCTCGTATGAAGCTACGCTGGCGTTCCGCCCGCTCTCTTCGACGCCTGAGAGCAGGTGTCACACCCACATCCTCTGCTACAACATCACAAGTTAGTCACACCAACAAGCGTTAGTTAAAAAAAAATAGCAAAAATACATTAGTAGTATTATATTTGGAAGAAGGTACAGGTAAGGTGGATAGAAACATATAAAAGAAGCGAACACAATATGGCTTTTACAATGAAAAGAAAAACACAGTTCACACTTTACATTGCTGCCATAGTAGTAGTGTTATAAGAATCAAACTTATCCTAAACACCTGAGTTACTGAGTTATGTTACACAACAAAGTACCAAAAATGGGTCTTTCTAAAAAAAAGCACTAACATCTAAGTGCCATGGTGGTCAAAATAAGTTGCACATATGTTAATCATTTATTCACTAAAACAATATTATCAATTTCCAATTCATGCATCAAGATTCATCGTACCCGCTTTGATGGTCATGTGATCTAATGCGCTACTCTCACAGCAAGCTAATTGAGGTTCAAATCTCGGTTGGGTGTACTGAAGGTGGTTTTTTACGCAATTGTTTCTTCCTCTCGCTCTACACAAATGGGGGTACACGTCCTATAAATATAACCTCTCTAATACCCAAAGCAATTAGTGTAATTAGTTCATAAGCATATGACCCGAAAGAGTAGTAAGACACGGTGCTAAAAAAAAAAGATTCATGATACCGATATAGGAAGAATTTTTTTATCTATGTGTGTATTACATTTTACTACTAATTCGAGCCATCTGAAAAATGTACACTAATGGATTAGGAGTAAGGAAGGTCGAGCTTAGAAGCAAGTGTATTTGTAATAGTTGAATGGAGAAATAAGGGGGGACTATTTTGGAAAAACCACCCTCATTACATCCTACCAGAATTCAAACCCTGACCTCCCAGTCATAGGCAGTCCAGTCTATTTCAAGAGAGACGCCTTAAGACCCCTCACCATCAAAAAAAGAAGGATGGATTTGGAAACATGTTTTAACACATCATGTGTTTCCCTACTTTAAAACATTCAATTCAATGACTAAACCGTGTGATGTTATATTACTGTTAGGTTTCCTAAAAACGAAATAAAATGGATTGTAAGGAATTAATAATGATACAATCCAAAATTAATATAATTGTATGGATATTTATATCTATAGCTCTTTAAGGAAAACCTTATTTCACATTTTGTTAACTTATAGGACTTTGTGGAAGAAGGTAGAGTTCATATCCTTCTTTCATATAGAACAATTAATTATATTTAGAAGTGACTTATAATAAATGCAAGTAGTGCACACAAAAACGAGCACATGGAAGAGTGTTGATTTAAAACTCAAGATAAAAAGTATATTAAAATATATTTAAAAATGTTATGATTTAAAGATAAATTTATTCTTTCAAACCTATAGTAAGATTTTGGTAGGAAGAACAGTATAAGTTAGTTACTAAAGTTACTAAAACAAGTTTAATATATTCGTACATCAAGTCATGATATCTGCAGTTGTCACTTTTGATAGATATTATCAATACCTATAAATTACAACAAACCATATAGTAAAATGTTATCAATGTTTCTGTAAAAAAATATATTTGAATTTTCTCTACTGTTCTTCCAACCAAAATCAGGGTTACTACAATGCAAATGTAGGTTAATATATATACACGCACTTACGCTAATGTGCATTGGTGGGGTGATTGTGAGATGAAATGGAGGACCTACAGTTTAACGTGGAATCTGAACCACGGTGGAGGCCTGGCATTATACATATTCACAAGTTGTGATTAATACACTTCTTGTCAGAGTCAAAGGAAGGGTTTGTAAATTAGATAAATCTGTGCCAGAACCAAGGATTGAACCTTTACCTTGCTTATCCTTGTAGGAACCATTGACCATGATGTCCCCTGGTCCAGGAGATGACCTCGAGCTGGACGACTCTGACCCGTCATCATCCCCTTGGGATACATGGTTCAGTCTTGTAGAGTTAGTGTGGGTCAGAGAGAGGGGTGCGGTGCCAGTCGAGTGTCGGCGGGACTTGCGACGCTCCGCTGTGCCAGTCAGGGATTTGCGCTGTCGTAAGGTTTTCCTGTCAAGTGGTTGTTTATTGTATATTAGTTCATAGGCATTGCTCTTAATTATTGGGGTGAACAGAAAAAACCCATTTCACTTTAGATTAAAAAATTAAAATAATTTCATAACAAATGAATTAAATTTTTTTTTTTTTATAGTATTGCAATTAGCTCTATTAGTAATATAAAAAACTAGCTTAAGGCATTATTGTTCAATTGTTTGAGTCAAACAATTACTGTTTCTTTAACATTCTTTAACACTATTTTAATTGACAATAATATATTTAGCTAAAATTAAAACATTCTTGTTATATTCGTTCCTTTTATATATATATATATATATATATATATATATATATATA